>JAXCGZ010001033.1:0-29893 GCA_037179515.1 Halocaridina rubra
ATTATTAATTGGATGACCTCATTCAACAACAAATCTGTACAAGAGATGTTCAAAATCTTTTTTGAGGAATATGGGAAGATAGTGACTTGTTACATACCATCCACCAAAATAGGAATTATTCATGCCCGAGAGAAATGGTTGAATAATGAGTGTAAGAGAACTAAAGAGTGGAGAGACATATGTTAGAATAGGCAGAAAAGTAAAAATGCCTGACAGACTTACAAACGAGCAAGAAATGAAGAGAGATGGAGAGGAATTGTGAGAGGGACATTACCAAGATGGCTAAAGAAAACCCAAACTTTTCTACAGCTTTGTCAGAGAAAACTGAAGATCAAAGAACAGGTTTTAAAGTTAAAGAGGGCAGATGGAAGCATCACTGAAACATGCGAAGAGATTTGCAAAAAAATTGAACAAGGAGTTTTGCAGTAGAAAAATTCCACTCCCTCAGATTGCTGAGATGAGAGATCATGGGCCGGTAAAAGAGAACATCATCTCTTCAGCTACAGAGGCATGCAAAGTGTTGATGGAGTTAGATGCCCTCAAAGCTATGGGTCCTGATGACATATCCCCTTACGTATTCTAGAAATGCGCTAAATCATTAACGGTGAAAAGTTGCTGGAATCTGGGGAGACTCCCAAGTTTCTGGAAACAAGCGAATGGGGTAGCTATATTAAAAAAGGGAAGGACAGATACAGATCTAAGTTATAGGCTGGTTTCCTTGACATGCATAGTTTGAAAAGTTATATAGAAACTACTAAGAAAACGCATCTCTCTTTACTTGGAATCCTTCAACTCTTTGTCAGTGAAACAGCATGGCTTCAGAGAAGGCAGATATGCAGTAACAAACTTACTAAAATTTTATGATGAGGTAAGCCAGATCTTACAAAAAAGAGAGGGCTGGGCGGATTGCATATTCTTAGCTTTTCGGCAGGCATTTGATACGGTCCCACATGGAACACTTATTAAGAAGCAGCAAGTAATGTCAAGAATAGAAGGAAATGTCCTAGAATAGAGGGTCAAAGTAAGACACTCAGTGTCTTATTGGAGAAAACTTAGGAGTGGTGTCCCACAGGCTGCAGTTTTAGGGCCACTTTTTTTTTCCAAATGACCTACTGGATTTTTGTAAATAAATTTTTGAATATGTTTGCAGAAGATCCAAAGATTGTGAACATAGTAAATGACAAACACAATGGTAGAGAACTTAAAGAAGACCTACACAGTATGAATGAATGGTTAGAAAAGTGGCTAACAAAATTCAATACACCTAGTTCGCTTTTTACACGTGACTATAATCCGCAAAATTGGAATAACGCCCCTAAAAAATAATAGTAAATAAATACGAAATTCGCGAATAGCGCCCATGCAAAAAAAAAAATCGAAAAAAAATTTAATTTTAGTAAATACTCGACCGCCTTGGAGGCACTTTTCCGCTATGCTCCTCCTATTCTACCGCTTAATGCGATCGGATATTATGAAGATAATGAAAAAAAGCATTAAGAACAACCAGCAAACAAACTTCTTGCGATATAATAATGTCAGGGATATAGCATGTGAGGGTGCATCAGCTGATACGGAGGTGGCAAAACGTTTGCAGATAGATGTTCGTTCTCCTGCATCCTCCTCCTCTTCTACAGCTTAATGCAATCGGATATTATGAAGAGAATGGAAAAAAGCATTAAGAACAAACAGCAAACAAAATTGCGATATAATATCGTCAAGAAAAGAGCATGTGAGGGTGCATCAGCTGATACGTAGGCAGCAAAATGTTTGCATCCTTGTGCTCACCGCCACAATGCATGTCCTAGTGTATGCCTGTTGCCCACAGCATAATAGAGTGCATTAATTTGTTTACTGTACAGTAAATCTGCCTATCTTGTATACTGTACACTAACTGCATGTTAATATAAATAACTACAGGTCTTTCTGCTTTGTTATGTACTTATAAAATATGTTTTTCTTATCTTATATATTTGGTATAGTGTTTCTATGCACGGTTGTGAAATGTATCTTTGCCCATTATCATTGTTTCTTATGGAAAATAACTCGTTACATTACGCAAAAATTACAATATGCGGCACTTCTGAGAACATATCTTCGCTTTATTCTAAGAACTAGGTGTACTTCAAAATGTAAGGTGATGAGAATGGGTACAAGTGTAAAGAGGCCAAAGCTTGGGAACTCAATAGCAGGTGCAGAACTTCAAGAGACAGAGAATGAGAGAGATCTAGGAGTAAACATATTCACAGATTTGTCTCTGGAAATGCATATACAATATGGCATACTAAACGTTGAATATGCTTTCTTGGCAAATGTAAGAGTAGTGTAACCTATGTTAGGCCAAAGCTTGAATATGCAGCACCCTTTTGGAATTCGCACTTGATAAAGCTTAATAATAAACTGGTAAAAAATCAAAGACATGCTAGGAAACTGGTGCCAGAAATACGCAATCTCAGTTATAAGGAGAGGCTGAGAGAACTAGACTTACCATCACTCGTAGCTAAAAAAATGAGGGGGGATATGATGACGATTTATATAAGCCTTAATGGTTTTGCCAAAATCAATAGGGGTTGCTATTTTGATATGTGTGGCTCTAGAACTAGGGGTTATAGTTCGAAGCTTCATTAGAAAACATTTTTGCAGGATGTAAAAACAACTTTTTATTGTAAGAATAGATGACGATTGGAATTCACTAAGCGAGGAGGATGTTCATGTAAACTCAATTTATATTTCTAAGGATAAATATGACACATAGCATTGAGTATAAAAATGGAACCGAGCAAGACACAGAGAGTTATAAGCATATGACTCTTTCCCGTAAGCACAATTTGGTAAAAAAAATACACACAAACACAGGAAAACTGAAGGTCAAAGAACAGGTTCTAAAGCTAAAGAGAGCGAATGGAAGCATCACTGAGATGGATGAAGAGATCTGCGAAAAATTGAACATAGAGTTTCAGTCATTATTTACAGCAGAAAATACCCCACCCCCTCAGATTGCAGAGATAGGAGCTCATGGGCCAGTATTAGAGAACATCATCTTTTCAGTCACAAAGGTATGCAAAGCGCTGATGGAGTTAGATGCTACAGGTCCTGATGATGTATCCCCTTATGTACTTAAGAAATACACTAAGTCAATATCAGCAGCACTATGTATCAAAAATGAAAAGTCGCTTATATGATGGGGAGTTTCCAAGATGCTGGAAACAAGCAAAGGTGGTACCTATACAGCTCTAAACTATAAATCTGTTTCCTTGACCAACATAGTTTGCAAAGTTATGGAGAAACTACTAAGAAAGCACATCTCTCTTTTCTTGGAATCCTTCAACTTTTCGTCAGTGAGACAACATGGCTTCAAGAAGGTAAATCAACATGAACAAACTTAATAAAATTTTATGATGAGGTAAGCCGAATCTTACAGGAAAGAGAGGGCAGGGAAGATTGCACATTCCTAGACTTCCAGAAAGCAGACACAGTCCCGCATGGGAGACTAATTAAGAAGCTGCAAGCAATGACGAGAATAGGTGGAAATGTCTTGGAATGGATAAAAACTTATTTTGAAGGAAGGGAACAGAGGGTTAGAGTAAGACACTCAGTGTCTGAATGGAGAAGGGTTAGCAGTGGAGTTCCACAGGTTTCAGTTTTAGTGCCACTTTTATTCCTTGTATATGTAAATGACCTACCAGAGTCTGTAAATTCATTCATGAATATGTTTGCAGATGATGCAAACATTGTGAAGAAAGAAAGAGACGAGAACAATGGTAGAGAACTTCAGGAACACTAAAACGGTTTGCATGAGTGGTCAGAAAAGTGGCTAATGAAATTCAATGCTTCTAAATGTAGGGTAATGAGAATGGGTACAAGTGCAAGAAGGCCCAAGCTTGGATACTCAATAGCAGGATCAGAACTTCAAGAGACAGAGAATGAAAGTGATCTAGGAGTAAACATACTGGTAGATTTGTCTCCAGAAATGCATATATATATATGACAGAGTAAGGGCAGCATATGCTTTTCTTATCAAATGTAAGGGTAGCCTTCAGGCACATGGACAAGGAAATGTTCAGAAATATTTATGTAACCTATGTGAAACCGAGGCTTGAATATGCTGAAACCTCTTGAAATCCACACTTTAAGAAGCACGTAGTTATGCTGGAAAAATTCAGAGACATGCCACGAAATTGGTGCCAGAAATACGCAATCTCAGTTATGAGGAGAGGCTGAGGGAATTAGACTTACCATCACTCGAAGATAGAAAAATGAGGGGGGGTAAGGTGAAGGTTTTTTAATTCCTTCATGATTATGACAGAGTGGATAGGGATCGATATTTTTATATGGTTGGCAGTAGAACTAGAGGTCATAGTTTGAAGCTTCTTAAGAAAACTTATTTGCAGAATATAATGAAGTACTTTTTTATTTTTTTTTTATTTTATTAATTTATTTTGTGTGTGTGTAAGAGTAGTTTATGATTGGAATTGGCTACGCTAAGAGGTAGTTCATGCTAACTCAAACCCTAGTTTTAAGGACAAGTATGAAAAGTATCACTAAGTACAAAAATGGAACCGACCAGGAGACGGGAAGATACGAGCATGAAGCTCTTCCCCGTAAGCACAATTAGGTAAATACAATTAGATTATTACACACACAAAAATTGAGTTTCTTGTCAATATGTAATACAAAGAGGTCTTGATAGAAAAATGAGTAAATTATATCTTCGGTAACCAAAAAAGCTTTAATTATAAATAAGAAATATATAAAATGAAAGTGGAAAACAAGAAAAAAACGAATGAAAAACAAGAAAACAAATAGGAGAGAGAGAGAGAGAGAGAGAGAGGAGAGAGAGAGAGAGAGAGAGAGAGAGAGAGAGAGAGAGAGAGAGAGAGAGAGAGAGAGAGAGAGAGAGAGAGAGAGCCCATGGAAGTAGCTGTAACCTGGACCATTGAGCATGATAATATATATATATATATATATATATATATATATATATATAATATATATATATATATATATATATATATATATATATATATATATATACGATACTTAATAGTTTCATAAATAATAGGCAATAAAAAAAAACACTTGAAATTGGGGAAGTATTGAATATACATGCTGACTCACTGACCTCCATTTATGCACACATACCAGTTTCCTATTGATGCTAAACAAGAAAAAGAAAAACCTAAGACAGTCAAATTATATGAGGGATTATGATTTATATGGGAGCTCAGGCACGAAAATAGGCAAAATATCCTGCTCTATTTCTAACTGCCTTCAAAAAGTTAAGGATAAATGAAGATTATTCACTTTATACTGTAGTTTTGTCTGCTAGTTTGTGCAAAGTATTCATTTGTGGAACCTAATATGTCGAGAAAATGTATGCCTATTCCTTTCTAGAAGTTTTGCATCTTAAAAAAAGGAAAACAATAAAAAAGAAAGTATCGATTTCTCAAGTAAAGTAACTTAGCTATTAGCAAGAGAAACCTGTGCCTCAATATTAAAGGAGTAATCTATTAAAAGGAATAAAAGTTCCAGGTCAATTCTGCCATGAGTATGAAAGCTTAGTAGCAAGAAAGGTGGAAAGACAGGTGTTGGGTTTCTCACACTTGTACATCCAATTATATACCCTTATCCAAGGATAAGTTCAATGCACTACGTACGTAATATGAGAGGGATAATGAATTACATAATGTTATCAAGTATTATAGAGTATATGTCACTATCCTAAATATAAAATACAGCTGATCGATCCAACCCTAAAGAAGAAGCCATTTGACAACACAACTTGCATTCTCTTATGGGCAGGTCGCAACAGTAGCAAGATGCGTTCTGTAAAATGCAAGTCCTGGCAGGATAATATCTGAGAAAATTCAAGTCTGAATAGCGTGTGTTTGCGTGCACACTTGAGGATTTGTGTGTGTTTGCAAGGCCTGAATATGGTTATTTATCATGGAAAAATATATTAAGTTTGGAAACTGAATTAAAGCCCTAAATTGCTCGTTGAATGGCTGATTACAATAAGCCTCTTAGGAATTGTGGGTGACAGGGATGATTGTATTAAGACTGTTAAAACATTCACTTCCTTTTCTTTTTTAAAGAACTGGCATAGACGAGCATTATCTCAAGTGAACAATTCCTCACGCCAGGTTGTAGTGGTTAACAACTCCATTTATCGTCACCTTATTCTTAACGGGAGCTGTCTGTCACTTTGAATACATCAGTCAAACCAGTCAATGATGTTGTAATCAATCAATCTCACGCGCGTAGAGGAATTTTTAAGCTAATTCTTTTCGGGATTTCTGAGAGGTAACATGGGTCGACAATGTGTTACTCTCCTCCAAAGGAGACGCAGTTGAGTTACTTAGGGAAAAGAGTGGAGAACAGCACCTCAAAAATGCTTCGAAAGAATCACACTAAATTCTCTTTCCTTCTCTGCGTTATGCTTTCAAGCATCATGGATCTTGGAAGTAAGGCACAACAGAGTAAGTAATAATTATCTTATTATTTGAACTAAACGGGAGTGAACACTGGTGTAAGATATAGTCATACAAGCTTCTCAAGAACTCTGCACTCTTAAAGAAATCTCAAAATATAAACTACTCCATAATATTTCATATAAATACACTATATTTTTTTTTCTTTTCCAGCAAGTCTAAGTACAGAAGTTACTACCCATACCACTGTGTATTTTCAAGCCGATGGCAAGCCCAGTATGGAATCCCGCATAGTATGGAAACAGATATTTCCCTCTTTCAAAGCCTTGACTGTATGTTTCCATTTACACCTGATACGAACACGAGCCTTAGATATGGCAGTTTTGAGTTATTCCGTGAAGAGTTTCCCCGATGAACTTCTCATACGTAAGCATACATGGATTAAATAAGAGTGAGTGAACTTTTCTAGTTAAGACTGGAAAAAAGGTGCTCCATTTACGTAAATAAAGTACTCTTTATTATTGGTTATGTATCTGCTGCCAGGTGTATTACTATGGATAACTGTCGGGTACATTTTTCCAAAACCAAAGTTTGTTCAAAAAAAAAAATAATAATAATATGGCCACAGGGAATCGTTGCAAAAATTTAAACAATTTCTGCTGAAATTAAATCAACACAATTAAGGCCGCTTAGCTTAGGCTTTGGAAATAATATTAAATGCAAGATTAATGCTTCCTGAAAAGTCACCGTGCCTCAAGCGGTAGCGTCCGCGACTCTGAGGCGTCAGGTCGAGGGTTCGCGCCTCGTCACGGTCTGAGGTTAGCAAGGGCATGCACTCAGGGTAACGATTACATCTGCCAAAACAAGTCCTTCGCAAGAAGGCAACCGTCCTAGCCCTTGGTAGAAAAGGGAGTCCGCGACGTAAAACCGTAACATTAATGCTTCCTGAAACTAAATATTTGAAAACTTCTCTTCGATGCTTAAGCACTTTTAAATCATTCTCGCGTGACAATAAACATACATAACTTGGAATTTCTATGGCTCGATGGGTTAAAGCCAGTGTTTCTCAAACTTTATAACTTCAGGGCCCATTTGTAGAATGACTAAATCCATGGGCGCAGCTTAAATTTTAATATGGAAAAATTAATAATGGACTTTGAAAATGTATAAAATAAACAAATCTATGAAAATACTGGATATATTTGCTACATGAGTAATTTATATATATTTTTTCGTTTATGAAATGATTTGGATCGTCATAATTTTATTTCTTTACGTCATAATTTTATTTCTTTAAAAGCTTTTCATTGTTCATAAAGAAATCATAAGAAAAGTAAGCTTTGGCCACAGAATAATAAAAAAAATTACACAATTATGGGTCAATTCATACATCAGTGGCGCATCAGTGCCGTGTCAGTTCATTGTTGGAGAAATCGAACCGCTTCAGTGACGTCTATTCATACATATCAGTAGTGACGCACCTGAAGCAGCAAAGACACCCATGAGTAGTTTATAATAATTCATTTTTGTAGTTGACAAACTCTCACAACACTCGTCGTCCGACGTACGTGAAAAAAAAAAAAAATATATCGGTGGCGACGATATTCAACTTCATAGCACGGAGACGTAAATGATACTGAGAGTCAAAACACGGTACTTCACCGGACATGTGTGAATGCGTCAGCCGAATTTAAAGTAAAGATATTATTTTTTTCCCTGACAGTCCGAGCGGACGCGGCACTGATATATCTCTGATATGTGTGAATGAGCCTTAAAGCTTTGAAGAAGTGATTTCTCTCTCCACATACACATATACCGTTATATATATACATATATATATATATATATATATATATATATATATATATATATATATATATATATATATATATATATATATATATATATACACACACTTTGTATTACCTATATATGTACTTATATTTGCATTTGTATATAGTGGGTATACATAGTGCGTGATTAATTTTATTAATGCAAAAATTTTGATTTCTATGAAATGGTCTAAATCTCCACAATTTTATTCAGATGATTCTCTTTGAAAGTAAACAAGTTTCACATGAAAAGCATATATACCTTCACCACTGAACGAGAATTGCAATATTAACTGCATAAAGAAATAAATCTAGAAATTTTCTCAGAGGACCAATTAAAATAAAAATATAAAAAAAACCTTGTTTATTAGCACATTTCACATGAGAAACTCAAATAGCGGTACTAAAGCATAAAATTAATCTTTATATAATGTAGTCATAATTGGAATTAAGGATGAAATACTTAAAAATAGTGAGTTTTAATCTAATTATGATCTTTACAAAGCATGAAAGAAATGCATTGGACGCATGGGTGTGGCGTTCATGAAGGAAAAAAACAAATCACCAGTGAGCTTAGGAAAAATTACCTTTCATGGTCGTCTTTTTGGTTTAACATTTTCAAATAAAGAATCTACTATTTTTTTTTTAAGAGATGGTGATAATGACTGATTTAAATCCCTTAAAGAAAGAGAAGGGAAATGATTATCCATTCATTCTTAAAGGTTAAAGAATTTAGCATCCAGTTTAAAATATGAAATGACGAAGATTTGATTCGGACATGGAATCCACGTGTTTGATGTGTTTAGCTTTTTAAGAATGCACCTGGTTACCTTTCAGAGTACACCAGGGCCTTCGCACACCGTTTGAGAAACACTGGGTTAAACACTGTCCGACAAACAAATGGACCCGAGTTCGAGTATACAGAAGAAATACTAATGGCGTCTATCGTTTGCTAGCCCCTACCAAGTCAGTATGAATAACGAATATATAAATGGAAGAAAAAAATTGAATCAAGAGCTCTGATAGGACAATAGACATGAATGACCAGAAGTTCACAGGCTTTCTATATATATATATATATATATATTATATATATATATATATATATATATATATATATATATATATATATATATATATATATATATATATATATATATATATATTTAATCAGTATGAAACAGAATTCTTAAGCAATATATTTTAAGTTACAGACATCAACCTTCAGGCTGATAGTCAACATTTCTATATATTCATTTCAGATCTTGATTGGGGAAAAGAGTCAATACAAATGATCTGCTGCAAGGGCAAAGGAAGGATAACGCAATCAAACGTCCTCAGTGTAATATATCTTCGTACCTGGATGCACGTCTGCTTAGCAGTAGATCTCGCCCTGGAAAAGTACCACATGATCATTAATTCTGAGGAATACTCCGGAACAGTTACAAATCTAGGAAAGGATGACTTGGAAATAGAAGGCAACGGTACCTTGATTCTTGGGCAAGAACAAGACACGTACAATGGTGGTTTTAACATTCAACAGACCTACGAGGGTAAAATAGCTCAGTTGCTTATATTCCCAAAATTTCTACAGGGAGATCAGCTAAAAAAGTTCACCAGATGTGACTTTACAGGAATAGATGATGCGAGTGTATCATTTCAATCGCTCGAAGAAAACTGGGAAGTCTTTGGGAGTGTTGAAAAGTACGAAGTGAATGCTTCTGAGCTATGTTCCATTCCAAGACAATATCATGTTATATTCCCCGAACATAGGTCTCTAGAGGAGTCTAAGATACTTTGTCGAATGTTGAAAGGTCACATAGCACTGCCAAAAAATGAAGAAGAAAATCAACATCTGACAGTAGCATCGCTTCAATTCATGGACGAATGTGCTGTGGGGTGGGGATTTTTCTTTTTACTAGGTCTTAAGGCAGAGATTGTAAATAATTCCTATCAGTACGTCGATATCTACACGAACAACACTGTATCATATACTTCTTTTAGGCAAGGCTATGACACTCCAACAGATACTTATCGTTGCGTCTATATGGATACACACGAGACTGGCAAATGGGGTATCTACCCTTGTGATTTTAAATCCTGTATTATGTGCACATTCAAAGAGCTTACAATACTCAGACTTCGAGGACTGTGTCAGGATTCCACAATCGACCGAAAATATTTCATACATGGCATGAAAAATAACAAACCAGCATTTGAAGGTCTAACAAACTCGAAAATCTATTGGAATAACAGTTCTTGGGTGCTTGAGGATCAGCTGAATATTCACGTTAAAGGGAAGCTGGACATTATTGGCCTTTTCCAATATCCCTTTGGCCTGCATTCATGGAACATTACAGGTAAAACAATTTTGTGTGTGTTAACAACAATGGAAAACAATTTAGTCGTTCAAGATTATCTTCTTCTTCTTCCTCTATTTGCGTTCCCATTTTCATATGGGGTCGCATCTCTTCACTAGTCGTCTCCACTGGTTCCGGTCCATCACTTGCCCCTCCCCCAGCTGTCTCTCTCTGAGATATATATATATATATATATATATATATATATATATATATATATATATATATATATATATATATATTATATATATATATATATATATATATATATATATATATATATATATATATATATATATATATATATATATATATATATATATATATATATATATATATATATATATATATATATATATATATATATATATATATATATATATATATATATATATATATATATATATATATATATATATATATATATATATATATATATATATATATATATATATATATATATATATATATATGTTACAGTTAATACGTATAATCATTTAATATGTATATTCCCTGAAAAAAAAAACAGTTAATACATATATTACCTAACCTAACCTAACTTACTTTTAGTATTGTCTTGAATATCAGAGTTATCGTATTTTATTTTTCATATTGTATTGTCATATTTTCACTTCACCCCTTCAATTTTCAGTTTAGGGAATATGTATAAAAATGCCTCCAAATTTCAGGTAATATGTATAATAACTGAAATTTTTAGTTATTCTGTATATTCCCTGAGTGAAACAGGTAATATATCTATTAACTGTTTTTTTTTCAGGGAATATACATATTAACTGATTATACATATTAACTGTAACATATATATATATATATATATATATATATATATATATATATATATATATATATATATATATATATATATATATATATATATATATATATATATATATATATATATATATATATAAGTAATCGTCAAAAACACCCATTACTAACTCAGTGATATTAATACCTGGCTTTCATGGATCCTAATATCAACTCCCCATGTTGGCTCATAGAATTTCTCTTCACCAGAGCAGTTTGGGAATAATAATAATGAGAAGGTTGTGGCGTTCTTGGCGAGTGGATCCTGTTAACTTGGTGATGTTTGAGTTGGAATAGCATCGATAAGGGCAAAAATGGTCGTTTCAAAACACTCACTCTGTTCTCATTCTTAAAAAATATCACTTAGTTTTCTTCTGCATACAGGAGACAAATGTCCACTAGACACACAACAGCTGCTTTTAACTGCATGCCGCTCTGATCAGTACACATGTAATGATGGCACATGCATTCGAAAAATGCAGAGATGTGATCTAGAAATCAACTGTCCAGACAAGAGTGACGAAAACAACTGTACAGCTGTCATTGTTCCATATGATTACATTAAAGAGGTCAGTACTTCCAATAAGTTCTAAATAAATTAATATATAAAACTCGCATGATAAAACAGTCATTTTTAAAATTTAATACTACGCCATCATCAGGTACCTCCAGCCCGTGTTGGCAATGAACCAGCAAGTATAACTCTTCATGTGTCTATACTGTCTCTGCAACCCATTGATACTCTCAACATGAAGATATCTTTTGACATCAATGTGACTCTGATGTGGAAAGATCCAAGACTGGACATGCTGAGTCTCAACTATGCAGAGACTCTCAATGTCATACAGGATGGCAATGCTATATGGCAACCGGAATTTCTCTTTGAGGATTTTACAGGTAGTGAGGCCGATGTGATCAAGCGATGGCAAACTTTTGTGGCTGTTATGCAGTCTGGCCCATTACCTGATGACATCACAAGAGTCAAAGAAGGTCAGTTTAGATCAGATTGTTTCTTATCGTTTCTCTAATGCCCAATAAAATGTCAGTGACACGGACAAAAACTCATATATCTAAACAACAGTCAATATTACAAAGTTTTATCTACGCAGAAACAGGCTTTTTATTATGCAAAGTCAAAGTTATAAATAAATGGTCAAGTGATAGATACACTACGAATCCTTTGTTGAAATCACCGAATTTATGCCGTTTCATAATATTTTACAGATGAGGTCTATCCAGGAACCGAGAACTCTCTGAAACTAACAGAGACCTACTTTGTGAAGGTATCTTGTCAGATGAAATTCGGTATCTATCCCTTCGACACTCAACACTGCTATTTCAAAATCAGACTGCAATATTTCACAAGGGATTTGGTGGTTTTCAAGACATTCAGCACAGTCGTGGAATATCTAGGAGCAAGGACACTGAGAGAGTATGCTATCCGATCAGTGACCATGATACAAGAAGACTGGAACAGCTATAGTGGTTTTAAGGTCACCATAAGCTTGGATAATCTCTCTGGTTTCCACATAACGACCACTTATATTCCAACATTCTTAATGGTTATCATAGCATATTCGACGTTATTCTTCGATTTAGACGACTTCAATGATCGCATTATGGTTTCGCTGACAGCCCTTCTAGTCTTGGCAACCCTGTTTACCCAGATCTCTGAAACCACTCCAAGGACTTCCTATTTAAAACTTCTTGATGTATGGTTTGTAGCCACAATCTTCATGAATTTTGCCATTGTCATTCTCCTTGTTGTTATCAATTTTTTGAAAATGAAAGAAACTAGGGACACAGTAACACATATAACCAAGCCAAAGTTCTTTTATCCTGTTGTTGCCGAGAAGAGCCGTAAATTAAACACCTCCTCGCAAGTGGCTATTCCTGTTATACTAGGAATTCTCATTCTTGTTTATATTGGAATTGCTCAGCAAGAATAGACTTAAAATTGTGTGTAACAAGCAGAAATTATGAGAAGTATTTTCTTTTTTGCCTACACTGTACTTGCACAACAGAAACAGACTAAACATAATTGTTACTTACTAATCTATATTATTGGCAATTCCTATCACTATTTACATCAAAATCCAACAGGAATAGCCCAAAAAGTGTTAGATACTTACAACAGAATAAATTACGTGTTTTAAAACTTAACTGTATGTATCAAACGTACTACGATTCGTACCTTGTTTTGTGTTAATGCCTCCAGCCAATTTTATATTGAAGTCTCCATCACTGCAACTGGAAGTTACTATGCAGTGTACCTTTTCTGCAAGTGGAGCTCACAAAGAACTCAGTGCCAGCATTCAGCCTTATCCATGTGTGATCTTATTCAAGCCCAAAAGCTGAGTGGGGGCAAATAGTGTTTCAAAATGGACTTTAATTTATTATACACTGCTATATGTGTCACAATTAGTCCTCATTTAAATGGGGGTGGACAAAGACATATTGGACCTTAGGTATTAAGGTTGACTGCCATTCTTAACGGGTAGTGGTAGGATCAAACCAGTGTCAGTCACTTCCTGACTAGTGCACTCCAATTTGTCGAATCATAAGTAAGGATGAAGGGTAGTCACAAATCATCAGATTTCAATGTCAATTTATTAAGCATATAATATCTCAAGGGCCACTTTGCTAATTTTTGGGACACACATGATAAAACGTACAATGCTTAAGTGATTGAATAAAAAAGCGATATTTTGGAAATGATGCATCTCCTGACACATTTCAAATCTCTCACTATAACCTGTATTCTCGTTTACATTCCAAAGGTGGGGTCTGTGCCTACTGCAACATTAACACTCCTATTGCAAGGATCAGCAACCTTAAATCTCCTGACTTTAATGTCCTCTATCTCTCCATTACGATTACATTTCAAACTTTTGCTACTGCTCTCCTAACTTCACTGACTTAGTGTCCTTTGAGTATCTGTCCTCCTGCCAATGCTCCTTGATATCTGCTCACCAACATGCTGAAGTTCTATTAATTGGAGACTTCATTGTACACTACAGTGAATGGCTTCATTCTTCCCACACTGGTGTGGGAAGAAGTGAGGTCCTTGCTTTCTCTGTTACTTACGATCTGGAACAGATTATCAAACATCTGTCTCATGCTCCTGAATGCCAAGACCATAAGCTAACACTCTTGACATATTCTTTGCATCTAATCCTCCAAACTATTCATAATCTGTACTTTCCCCTCTTGGTAACTCAGACTATTCTTTGATCACTATCTATTCCATTTTTGCTCCACATCCACAAATTCCTCCTGCACAGTGCAGCTTTTGGCACTTCAAGTGTACCTAACATGATGATTTGCATAACTTTCTCTTTGACTTCCCATGGGATGACTACTGATTTTGGACCCACAACCCTGATCAGGTAGCCCAAAAGGTTTCCGAGATCATAGCCTCAGGAATGGAGGTTTTCTTTCTCTCCTCTTTGAAAATTTTTCCTCCTCCGAATCCTTGGTTTGACCGTGCCTGCTCCATTGCTATTCAGGCCAGGGTTTGGGTATGCTGGTTGTATCAATCCTCTCCTTCTGATTTAACTCACTCCGTTTTTATTACAGCTAGGAATTGCTGGGCTGCACAGATTTGAAGGTCTAAATCTCCCTTGTTAAGAAGGAAAATTTATTACTTTAAATCTTATCCCACTGATAAATATTTCTGGTTCTTACCCAGACACTTCACCAAAAACTTTAGTAACAGGTTTTCTCCCTCTATTTCATCCTGATGGTTTTAAAGTTTACTCTTCCACTGACAAAGCCACTCTCTCTGTCTCATTTTTCTGCCAAGTCTTCTGTAAGCAATTTCAGCACACAAGTTCCTCGTAATGCTATCCTCTGTAGCCCTATACACTCCCTTATTCTTTCTTCATGCAAGGACCATCAAGGTTTTCACCCTCTTAAAATGAACAAGGCATCCAGACCTGATGGTATCTCTGCAAGGTTCCTTAAGGATTTTACAGATGAATTGGCTCCCATGCTTTGCCGTCTTTTTCGTCTCAGTCCCTTAACCAGTATCTATCCTTCATCTTGGAAGCACGGTCTAGTTCAGCCTATATCTAAAAAGGGTGACCTCTCTATTCCTCCCAACTAATGACCTATTGCCCTAACATCTGCTATCGCTATTGTATTCAAGACTTTGTTCAAATCTCACTTCTTAAAACATCTTGAATCTAACTCACTTATTTCTGATCACCTGGACAACTTGTGCAAGGCAAAATCCACTGATAACCTTCCACCCTATGCTACTCATGCATGGTCATATATTCTGAAGTACTATAGGTAATCTTTTGTGATCACCCTTGAAATCGTCAATGCATATGACAGTGGGGGGCACAAGGCTCTGTAAGCCAAACACCTTGCTTATGGCTTTACCCTTACTCTCTGTTCTCTAATTTCCATATTTCTTTCTTATATTTTTATATATGTGGTTTTTGAGGGTGCAACATCTACCTCATTCCCAGTGCTTCTCATAATCAATCTCCAGTCACTTTTTCTTCTACTCTCAACCTTGCTTTACAGAGAGCATCTGAGTGTGGCACCCAAAATTTACTTAAATTTCATGCTTCAAAGACAGGGTCTTCAACCTGGGGTACACAAAGGGTCTGTCAGGGGGTACACCCTTCCCCACGGGTCATTAGGGGACACGGCTCGATAACGCAATTCAGGCCATGTGACTAACCATCTGCTAACTTGTACGAGTATTGTAATTATAGATCCTTTCCATACAGATATTGCTTCGGTTAATGATGCCATTCAGGAAGAATTTATTGACTTTGTAAATGACTCCAGTGCTTGTGATCTGTATGAGACATTAAATGGTTCTTTGTCATTCCCTCCTTTGTCATTTGTCATTATGATGTTGATCAGTATTTTAGCATGTTCCTTTCTATTTAATTTTTCTTTCTTTGTCATGTTACTATGCCCTTGCTCCTCTTCCTCTTCCTTCGTCATTCCTCCTTTTCCTCTTCCTTTGTCATTTAAGTCATGCTCGCTCTGGTGTCATTTATAAGAGTGGTATATAAAACGCCACTGATATTATACATTTAAATTGTATATAATTTCGTTGTCATTCCTGCCTTTGTCATTCCACCACTTTTTCTTTTGTCATTTACTCATTCTCTCTTTGGTGTCATTTATAATATTAGTCTAAAAAACAGTTCAGAAAACAATCCTTGGAATTTTACATAAATTATTGAGTTTGTCTGTTGTCACTCTTCCTTTGTTACTTTGTCATCTATAGAACTGCATCAAGAAACAACACTGCAAACTGGTATTATATTATTATATTTTATTATTATTATTATTATTATTATTATTATTATTATTATTATTATTATTATTATTATTATTATTATTATTATTATTATTATTATTATTACTTATTATTGTTACTACTACTACTACTACTACAACTACTATCTATTATTTTGCAATGTGAATATATTATGACACCACAATAGGGAAGTGGCTGAGTCACAGCTAAAATCTTGACTCTTTGTGGAAGGCAAATAAAAATGAGGGGATTCCCAGTCCTCTCGCTCAGCCCCATTTCGTCGACATTTACGACATGCAGGGGAACACGGAGGTGGAATTCTCGCCCCTCAGTGGCGAGTCCTTGTGTCCGTATTTTTATTATCAAATTACATATTGTCACTAACGCATCCGTAATCGTAGACAAAATATAACTTTCATTTTCTTTTCTTTTTCTCCATATTTAGATGCAAACAAATGAATGGCTTTTCTTAAGTTATAGTAGATATACTCGTGCAAGTAGACACGATCTGTTAGCTTACAGCATCGAATAGTAAGGCAGGCTATCAGCGAATCTTAATTAAAAAAAAAAAAAGTAATATCTCAGGTAAGGGTAAATTTTTTTTTTTTTTTGAGATGGGGTCCATTAGATCCAAAATGTAGCGAAAAAGTTCATATATTGTGTCAATAATGGACCTCCTTACTATATACTTGCATAAATAAATGAATGTTCTTTTTTTACATTTGTTCGTGTTTTTATTCAGGGAAAGTTACAGCCAACTTATTGGTCAAAGTTGAATCCTTTTGACACTCTGCTCACTTTATGTTTGCTGAACTAACATCAGACACCGAGGTGACCATTTACATATTGTAGGCTTTTGCTTGATGGAATAATGGCATAATTTTCACCTTTACCTGAGTGTGTCCACCCCCATTCGAATGGGGATAAGTAGTGACACATTAGAAGGTAAACATTTAATTTACTCTAACAACAATGGGATGCAGTGTCTGAACATTTTGCTGGTTTTGGCAGTGTTTCTCTGGCTAAATTAATGAAAATATAGCTTTCTTTACACTAGCTAAAATATGAGACCTGGGCCAAATGGATTTCCCGCACCTGTAGTACTGTAAGCTGGGATGGCTGGGTAAGGTGGTTGCCATGAGAAGAAACGGTGTGGGTAAACCAGCTACTGCTGTTGACGACCCCTACACTACATGAACAGAGCAATGTAAGTGATTCAGCTACTGCTCTTGGGACCCATGGCAGAAGACCTTTACCCATTTACACTGTTGAAGACTCCAATCAGTGAAGGTAAACCAGCTATTTCTGTTGGGCCCCATGGCAGAAGATCTTTACCCACTTGCACTATGGGTGACCCAAGAAGTGTGGATGGGAGGAATTGTGGTGAGGAAAGGAAGACTAGGGGACCAGAGTGGTCGAGTGGACAAAGTGCTCGGCTCGAGAGCTGACAGACTTGTAATCAAGCCCACCGTGGGGGGTACTAGGATAATAATAATAATAATAATAAGCCTTTATTTCCAAAGTACATTGGGTATTCAAATAAGATACATATATATTCCAGATAGACATCTGTGGTGTA
The DNA here is from genome assembly GCA_037179515.1 of Halocaridina rubra. NCBI lineage: Eukaryota > Metazoa > Arthropoda > Malacostraca > Decapoda > Atyidae > Halocaridina > Halocaridina rubra. The sequence goes on from JAXCGZ010001033.1 coordinate 18,318, forward strand.
CGATATAGACATACTAAAACAAACAAATCATAAAGATGAGTGTACCATTAAAAATTACAAGTAAAATCTTCCTTTAAGAGTAACTTCTTAAGATTATATTTAAAAGTATACACTGAACCAGCATTTTTTAGTTCTCTGGGAAGCTGATTATATAAATGAGGTCCACGAATGTTTATATCTCTTGAGCCAATATCAGTTTTAGACCTTCGTACTAATAAATCTTCCCCTTGACGGGTAGTTAACCCGGTAACTGAGCTTACTGTAGAAAAATTATACAAGCAATCAGGAAGATTGTTTCTTAGTATATTAAAAACAAAGGTACATATATCAAAAACATATTTATCTCTAATCTTTATCCATTCTAGATCTTTTAAAACAGGAGAGACGTGCTCGTATTTTCTTACATTGCCAACAGCCACTCGTGCTGCAAAGTTTTGTAACTTTTGTATTCTTTGTAATTGAGTCTTATTTGTACATCCCCAAACTTTGAGACAGTAATTAATTAAACTCATAGCTAAGGACTGGACAATTATTATACGAGTTGATGTTTCAAATGAGTCTTTTACCCTATTTAGATATATTAGAGTACCCATTACTTTTTTATAAATTTCATCTATATGCATTTCAAAATTCATGTAACGGTCAAAATAGACACCTAGGTTCTTTACCGAGTTCATTGGCTTAATGATATTACCGTTAAAATTTATATGAAGATTGTCATCAACTTCTGATAATAATTGTCTGGATCCGATAAGAATAGATTGGGTTTTAGTTTCATTAAGTAACAAACCATTTTTTAGAAAATAACGTTTAGCCATATACAAAATTTCTTCTGCTCTACGAATAATATTTTCTAAATCATTAATTTCTCCTTCAATTAAGATTTGAGTATCGTCAGCATATTGAATGACATAACAGTTAGGTAAATATTTTACTAGATCGTTTACATATATTAGAAAAAGTATAGGTCCTAGGATCGATCCCTGAGGGACCCCAAACAATACCTTCTTGGAACTTGAAACTACATCTTTTATTCTGACTGACTGGTAGCGGTTTTTTAAATAGTTCTCGAACCAACTTGGGTCAATGTTCATTTTTTGCATTTTTCTAATAATATACTATGGTTTACACTATCAAAAGCTTTAGAAAGATCGAGTAGTAGTAGCAATGATATTTTCTTATTATCTATATTTTTGTATATTTCATCTGATATTTTCAATAAGGCAGTTTCAGTTGATAATTTTGGCCTGAAGCCGTGTTGACTTTTTGCAATAAGTTTATTTTTTTCAAGAAACTCACTTAACTGATTTGCAACAATCTTTTCAAGTATCTTTGATAAAATTGGTAGTAAAGAGATTGGTCTATAGTTAGAGACGTCGTCAGGATTTCCATTTTTAAAACCACCCCCATAATGGGCAATAATAGTGACACATAAAACGTTAGTCAAAGCTATAAAACTCTCTCAAATGTAAGAATACATGAAGTGACTTGCCCTTCACAAGGATTTCAAAGCCCTATAAGTGACCCTAATTAAATCACAAATATACTCGAACAATAAACTAACCAATGGTCTACCGTCATCTACTCTACTGTCAATCGATCAGAGGTTAGCAAGGGCATGCACTCAGGGTAACGATTACATCCGCCAAAGCAAGTCCTTCGCCAGAAGGCAACCGTCCTAGCCCTTGGTAGAAAAGGGAGTCCGTGACGTAAAACCGGAACATATATATATATATATATATATATATATATATATATATATATATATATATATATATATATATATATATATGCATGAGCCATTTTCACCTTATAAGGGGAGTGGCTGAGTCAAGGCAAAAATACTCCGACTCTTTGGGGGTAAAAAATACTGAGGAAGGGATTTTCAGTCCCATCTCTCCGCTCCATTTAGTCGACTTTTACAACACTGAGGATGTATTCTAGCTCCCTCTCTCAGGGGGAATATATATATATATATATATACTATATATATATATATATATATATATATATATATATATATATATATATAATATATATATATATATATATATATATACATAAGGTGTTCTTGCCGAGAAGTATCAACGTTTTTTTTTTCTTTTCTTTAGTTCGGCCATCTCACTTATGAAGGGAATATTGCTCTTGTATATAGATATAGGGACTCTCATAGCGTGGTGGTAGAATGCTCAACTCAGAAGGTGACAGACCCGCGTTCGAGACCACGGCAGGGCGAAAGAAAGGGCATCTAGCCCTGATGCCCAAGCTATTTTCGCTTCCATAAAACCAGATAAGGGCTGTTACTACATGACAATTATACAAAAGAAAACACCCAAGAATAAAATATAAGTGCAAAGCTTTGGAAGAACAATACAATATATATATATATATATATATATATATATATATATATATATATATATATATATATATATATATATATATATAGAGAGAGAGAGAGAGAGAGAGAGAGAGAGAGAAAGTATCTTAATTTACGTAAAACATCGTAAATCTCTATATTACCAAGTTCAAAAAAAACAAAAATAGCATGAAAATTCACCCTTTCAACTTATTTGGGTATTTCTGATGTAATAGTTTTTGGTCTTTAATTTAAATCAGAATTACTTGTCACTTTTTTTATTTTATTTTTTTAGCTTTCTCAGGTTGCATGTTGAGTTTGCAAGTGACCGGAAATGTATTCTTTATGTTTCGCGTCTCTCTCTCTCTCTCTCTCTCTCTCTCTCTCTCTCTCTCTCTCTCTCTCCTCTCTCTCTCTCTCTCTATCCATCCATCCATCCATCCATTCATCTATCTATCAATCTATCAATCTATCAATCTATTTATCTATCTATCTATCTATCTATCTATCTATCTATCTATCTATCTATCTATCTATCTATATATATATATATATATATATATATATATATATATATATATATATATATATATATATATATATATCCCAGAGAGAGAGAGAGAGAGAGAGAGAGAGAGAGAGAGAGAGAGAGAGAGAGAGAGAGAGAGAGAGAGAGAGAGAGAGAGAGAGAGAGAGAGAGAGTCAAAGTCAAAGTCAAAGCACTTTATTCCATCAAAGATGGCTATTACATGATAATTACTCTATTTACAAATGTAAAATGTCAAAATGTAACATTGAATAGAAATTCCTCTCTGGTACCCAGATAGGCCCCACAAAATTTGCAAAGCACATAATCAAAATATTTACACATTAAAACAACCATACGTACACTTCGTCTACCCTATGCGAGGATAATTATGAGACTAAAATCACTTATTAAGTAGGTGATTTAAAAGATGAGATTTAAAAGAGGGTAATGTATGGCAGCTTCTTAAGTTTGCGGGTAAAGAGTTCCAAAGTCTCGGGCCCATTACATTTAAGGCTCTTGCCCCAATATCAGTGGAAGTTCTGGGCACGAAAAAAGAATTCTGATATCTGGTGTTGATGTTATTGATACGCACTTTTTTTTATGATTGTGACACCAGGACAGGCAAAAAAAAAAAAAAAAAATCTACCCTCATCAAGCCTGGGCACGAAGAAAAAAAAAGAGAAACAGAGATGGGGAGTGTTGTGACTTGTCAGATGTGAAGGGATAATAATACATGTGTAACGAATATCCAAGATATTCGGTGTTGATGTAGGCATAGACTTGATTAACTGTTGGCAATGCGAAGAGCCATTCCGGTAGTATTCCATTACTTATTTTAAAAACTAAAAGACAGATACTATATATGAACTTCATGTCCATCCTCAGCCAACCCAATCTCTCAAAGAGGGGGGTCACGTGATTATATATATGCACCCCCCCCCAATGGCAACTCTTGCAGCAAAATTCTGGAGCCTTTTCACTCGTAACATCTGGGTCTTAGTCGTGGAACCCCAAACACTCAGACAGTAGTTGAGAATACTTAAAATAAATGATTGTACTACAATTACCCTACAATCAGGCTCGAATCTTTCATGGACTCTGTTCAAGTAAATAAGGGTCCCGTTCACTTTTTTATGTAGTTCATCGATATGAAAATTAAACGTCATGAGATGGGAAGAGTGAAACATTGTTGAAATTTATACTGATGTTCTCAGGAATGCGGGACAGGTATTGATTTGATCCAAAAATCAACGAATTTAGTTTTATTTTCGTTCAGTAAAAGACCATTACTGTTAAAATAACTTTTGGCACAGTTTAATATATCTTCAGCCCTTTTTAAGATTTCAGGAATTCTATCAATGTCACCAGTAAGCATAATCTGGGTGTCATCAGCATACATAACAAGTAGGCAATCTCTTATAAATTGAGGTAAATCATTAACATATATTAGGAAAAGCAGAGGGCCCAAAATTGAACCCTGAGGAACGCTAAAACTGATATCTAAAGAACAAGAGAGAGTCGAGCCCATTCGAACTGATTGAATTCGATCTTTCAGATAATTTTCGAACCAAAACGAGTCAACGTAAACTTTGGAAAGTTTGGTCACTAGAATTTGATGGTGGACACTGTCAAATGCTTTAGACAAATTTAACAATAATAAAAGTGATATTTTCTTATTTTCAATATTACTATAGATTTTATCAGTAATTTTAAAAGTAGGGCCGTCTCGGTCAAAAGCTTAGGCCGAAAACCGTGTTGTTCCTCACATAATAGGCAATTTGATTCAAGGAAATTTATCAACTGGGTGGCAACTACCTTCTCTAGTATTTTAGACAGGATGCTGAGAAGAGAGATTGGCCTATAATTTTCAACATTATTAGCATTTCCACTCTTAAAAACGGGAATGATATAGGGATGCTTCCAGAGGTTAGGATAAATGCCTGTAACAATGGATGTATTAATGACTAGAATTAAAAGAACTGTAAGTGTGACTAAATCGAGAGAGAGAGAGAGAGAGAGAGAGAGAGAGAGAGAGAGAGAGAGAGAGAGAGATTATTTTTTATTTCATTTTATTAATTTATTGCGCCAAGGCGTCAGACATTACATGAACACATACAAAATCAATGGCAACATAATGCTTCAAATGGATACACAAGAGAGAGAGAGAGATTTATTTATTTTATTTTATTAATTTATTGCGCCAAGGCGTCAGACATTACATGAGTTCATACAAATAATGCTTCAAATGGATACAAAACCAAGAGTTGAACATGGTTTACAGGGAGGTGTACATATTGATAAAACATTGCTGCATACTAACACACAACTCACAGTATGGCAGCACAGAGTACATTATATGCAAAAGTAAAGCTCAGAGAAACGCAGAATGCACAAACAGAATTATACAGCAACATACAGAAAATATATGTATAATTCAATATAATTAATGGCCACCAAAGTGAGGATAACGAGCAAGAATAACATCAAGGTTGTCATCATTAAGTAAAAATGAGCAGATCTGTATTAAGTTCTGACCTCGTGGTAAAACATCTCTCACTGTGGGGCACTGAAGACAATAGTGGTCAAGAGTGTTAGCATTAGGATGGTCGCATAGTTTACAGGAGGTGTACTGTGGCATATCTAGAGTCTGGGAGACCTGCCATAAAGGCCGATACCCCATTCTGAGCCGAGCACTAACTACATTGTTTTTCCGCACCATTAACCCGCGTCTGCGATACTTGTAGCGACTGTGAAGAAAGTGATCATGGTGCTGTATGGACACACTGTTGGCCCTCTCCGTGTCCCTGCGCTGGACCGTCATGGCAAACCCAGCTGAGTAGATGATGTTACGTAGGCATCGGAGGGAGGGCTCAGCGTCCACAGCATGCCCATCCAGCATACAGGCCGCCTTGGCAAGACGATCCGCTGTGTCGTTGCCAGTCAGCCCAATGTGGGATGGAGTCCAAACAAATGACACAACAAGAGAAGCATCCCGAGCGGCCGCGAGGCGACATAGTATATCTCCCACAGCACGACCACAGATAGGTCTTGGCGAGGATAGGGCTTGTAGGGCCGATTGGGAGTCACAAATTATTACCCCATTCACTCGTCGTCGAACAAGGAGAGTCACGGCATCCAAGATGGCATTCAGTTCACAGTAGGTGGAGCTCGACGAGGTGGGTAGTCTACGGCCAATCCATGAATCAGCCGGCACAGGCGGCTCCATGGTGGGGGAAAACACAGCACATGCCGCCCTCCCATCTGCTTGCACAGAACCATCAACATAGACGTGGTGCGCTGCAGGGACAGACGTGGATACATCAGCGATAGTCTCCAGAGCTAACTGTCTCTGCAAGGGGGGATAGACATCCTTCGAGGTCGGTGTATATGTGACAGCGGGGAGGGGGACACGCCAGGGTGGTAAATCTGGGACAGCCGCCTGCACTGGCAGGTCGATGTCAAGGCCACGGAGAATGTCACTCACCACCCTGATAAGGTTATGACCTCCTGCTCGAAGTGGGAGCCTGGGTGCGTCTGGATCCAGGGATGTCCTCATGACAGCAGAGAAGTACGGAGCAAGAAAGGGGTAGTGAAGACACTTAACAGTAAAATAGGACACATTGGCATAAATCCTCTCCACAAGAGGGGGCAAGTTGAGCTCCAACTGCATACTCACAATACGGGTAGAGAGAGAACATCCCAAGATAAATCTCATGACTCGATTCTGGAACTTTTCAAGTGGCTCGAGAGCTGGTCTAGGAAGTTGACACAAGGCAGGAGACAGATAGTCAACCACTGACCGAAGTAGTAGGATGTAGAGGGTCCTCGCCACTGGGATGGAGACTCCTGCAGCATTGTTGGCAAGCCACTTGACAGGTGCAAAGCGGGGCTCCAGACGGTCAAGAAGGCTCTTCACAAAGGGATGAATTCGTTGACGTGCAGGTATAGCTGGGGTGATCCGGACTGGTGCACCTAAATACGTGTACTGTGTGCAGTGAGGGATGACATTACCACCCATGGCGAATGCGGGCAGTGCTCTGCAGTTGCGTGAAGTAAAAATCCTGCTTTTTTCTGGGGAGATAATAAGGCCACAGGAGGTAGCAGACACGTAAAAATCATGGAGCATGTGCTGAAGGTCGTGAGTTGAGGTCGTGTGGATGCATATGTCGTCCGCATAGCAGGTAACTGTAGTACCGGGGATGACAGGAAGGAGGGAGAGTAGACGATGCATAAGGATATTGAATAGAAAAGGACTTAGCACACCCCCCTGAGGAGTACCCAGTTCAAACCGTTCATAGGAGCTATACGACCCTTTAAAAAGGACACTTGATGTTCTGTTGCAGAGATATCCCCGTATCCATTTCAGTATGTTCCCCCGAACTCCAAAGTCCACCAGCTGGTCAAGAATAATTTCCTTGTTGGCTATATCGAAGGCAGATTTGAGGTCCAGGAAGGCGACCACACTGGTGGGAGAAAGACGGGTGTAGAGTTCAGCGAGGCAGTGATGTGTGCTCCGTTGTGGGAGGAAACCATAAAGACTGGGGGAGAGTTTATCCTGTAGGCGGTGCATGAGCCGGGCAAGAAGGATGCGTTCAAACACTTTGCTGAAGCAGGAGGTGAGGGAGATAGGCCTAAATTTGTCGGTTCCAGGTTTTGGTAGAGGAATAATAGTGCTTCTGGTCCAGGCAGAGGGCACATGCCCCAAGCAAAAGCAAAGATTGAAGAGCTGCAGTAGGGGGTTACCAGGAACTTTCTGAAGAAGACGGAGAACTTGATATGTAAGACCATCCTCCCCAGGGGCAGTATCCTTAATCCTAGCAAGAGCACGTCGTAGTTCATCCTCTGTGAATAGGATGTCATCCTCTTCATCCGTCTGTAGTAATGCACCCATTAGGCGGAGGTTACGAACACTGCGGTGGGTGGAGAGTGCCTCTTGAACGTTCCCGGGAAGGTTGCAAGTTTGTGACTGTGCTGACCAGGTAGTAATGAGGTCCTGAGCGTACTCAAGTGGACTGTGGTGTAGAGCACAGGTGGGTTTCTTCTTGACAGCCTTCCTTATAAGATGCCACATAGTCCCAGCGCTAGTCTGATGGTTAATACTATCCGTAAATTTCTGCCAATACTCCGTGTGCACGCACTTCTGCAGGGCAACCAGATCATCCCTCGCCAACTGATATTGGTGCAGGTGGTCAGGGGTGGGCTGTCTTTGAAAGGAGAGTCCAGCATCCACAGCTGTCCTTTCCGCCTGGGCAATACGCTGATCCAAAGTCCAGGAATGGGCCTCAGGGCGACGTGGAACGTGTGGTCTGAGAACATAATGCGTGTAGAAGTCATGTGTAGAATCCACCAGTGAGTTGTATAAGCTGTCTGGAGAAAGGAGATCAAAAGTGGGAAGGAGGTGAGAGATAAAGGAAATATAAGTGGGGCAGTATTTGGGAGGGATAGAGATGCGGGTGCGGTGATGGGAGAGGGTAGCTGGAGTCTGAAGTATGGAGTATTTCAGGCTAAGGGCAACATGGTCAGAAAAGAGAGAAGGGATAGAAGAGCAGGAGACATTAGGTACCACAAGGCCAGCTGTGAGAATGTGATCTACAGTACCCCCACGAGAGAGAGAGAGAGAGAGAGAGAGAGAGAGAGGAGAGGAGAGGAGAGAGAGAGAGAGAGAGAGAGAGAGAGAGAGAGAGAGAGACGAGAGAGAGAGAGAGAGAGAGAGAGAGGAGTAATTTCTAGGTAATATATGAGAGAGCCTCATAATAGTACAAAGAGCCCTATGTACATAGATAGATAGATAGACAGATAATTGAATAACTTATACGAAGCCATTGGCAAATAATAAAGTATATCTATTTTTACTTAAATGGAGTAGTGTTTAAATACCCAAGTATATTTTAAATTTTTATTAAAGTCATAAGGTGAAACATTTATAGAAAACGAAGATGTTTGTATTTTATAGAAAACGACAAATTTAGTATGGCGTTCTATGTTAAAACTGATCAAGTCTCTTCGATGAATATTAAGTCTATAAGCATCCCTTGCTATCATGACATTATCGAATACGGAAATAAAATTACTATCAAGTTGAAATAATAATAATAATAATAATAATAATAATAATAACAATAATAATAATAATAATAATAATAATAGTAATAATAATAATAATAATAATAATAATAATAATAATAATAATAATAATAATAATAATAATAATAATAATAATAATAATAATAATAATAATAATAATCATAATAATAATAATCATAATAATAATAATAATAATAATAATCTCTCTGTGTCTAATAATAATATTCTCTCTTTGAGTCTATCAATCTATCTATCTATATACATTTTTGGAAAGAAATGAAATGATTTTCAGGGTGCATTTTCCGACACCAACCCTCCCCACTTATCCGGGCTTGGGACCGGCACTGCTTTTGCGGAGGCTGGGTTAAAAATATTCTGCCCTTTGAATGGAACAGAATTTATTCTTGAAATATATATCAGCAAATAAACGCTTTATTACTTCCCTATTCCCAATATTTCCAAAGGCTCTTCTCCATCTTCTCCAGGTTTCTACCATTCATGAGCCTGAGACTTACGAGCTAATTAAAGCCGCGCCAGAGGTCTACCAGCTCTACCCTGAAATATTGGCCATAGGTGAAGTGGAGGAAGTCATCTTGGACAGTATCATTTCTGGGCTGGTCTGACTTCCTTCTTGGGTTTATTTGCAGCCCTCTTGTTGTTGTTTGTTAATTTTTTTGTCTCCCGCCCCTCCTTCCCCTCCTTTAACCCTCATCCAGACAGGAAGGCAGTAAAACTGGACCCCTTTGCAGAATAAAAGAGTGCAGACTCCGTATTATACAAGAGCTCCTCTCCCTTTCGTAACACACTTCAGAATGCATTCGTATTATACAAGATTTCCGCCATCTTTCGTAACTTACGCAAGAAACGACATTTCTTCGTAATAATACAAGAAGTTGGTCCTCTTTCGTAACATACGAGAGATCTTCAGTGTTAATACAAGAGATCGGTTCCCTTCTGTAATATACGAGAAGCCTTTCCTCTTTCGTAAATGCTCCGGGGTCTACTCTCCATCCTGTCCACCTCCTTCCGTTCCTTCACGTGCCCATTTCCTTATTCTAATGCCAGGATGTTAGCCACTATAATCTCCATCAACCCGATTTCTATCGTGGTAAGATGCAGTCCTTGCTGGGAATGTTCTCAACCAGATGTACGTCGGGTCAATCGTCGCCATATCGTCATTACCACTAGAACCGAAGTACTCGAGTAACCTCTTGTACCAGCGGTCCAATATGGTATAGATCGAGAGCAATTTCATATCGCTGAGTCCAAAAATACCCGCCAAAAATGGCGGAAGAAACAACTGCAGCAACCTCGTCTTCACTCTCTCTCTCTCTCTCTCTCTCTCTCTCTCTCTCTCTCTCTCTCTCTCTCCCCTTTGGTTTTCCAGAATTTTTTTTTTACATGTTGATATATTTTGATGGCCGATGAAAAAGCCACATGCGCCATTTAATTTTGTATGTGCTTGTAAGTATGTATGTGTAAGTATATACGTGTGTATGTGAAGGTTTGTACGCATGTGTACGTATGTACGCGGAAGTAACTAAAAAAGGAATTGAGAGAGAAAATAAGAGTGGAAAACAATATAGGCACACGCACACACGAAGTCTTAAGGAAAGATGTGATAAGTGTTATTAAATAGAGATGTATGTATGTATGTATGTATGTATGCATGTATGTATGTATGTATGTATGGATGGATGTATGGATGAATGGATGGATGTGAAAGTATACCAAAGAGGATAAAAAGAAAGAATAGTGTGTAAAAGTATGTTTAGGCGTACGTACGTTTCTGGAGATTTCGTGACAATAATAATGATAATATATTCTCTCTCTCTCTCTCTCTCTCTCTCTCTCTCTCTCTCTCTCTCTCTCTCTCTCTCTCTCTCTCTATGTTGTTGTTGTTCCGGTTTTCCGTCACGGACTCCCTTTTCTACCAAGGGCTAGGACGGTTGCCTTCTTGCGAAGGACTTGTTTTGGCAGATGTAATCGTTACCCTGAGTGCATGCCCTTGCTAACCCCAGACTGTGACGGGGCGCGAACCCTCGACCTGACGCCTCAGAATCGCGGACGCTACCGCTTGAGCCACGGCGACTACATTAGCAAATAAGCCCTTGGTAGTTCCCAATTCCCAATATTTTCAAGGTGATTCCAAATCTCCAAGTTTCTACCATTCATGAGCCTGAGACTCTATCTATCTATCTATTTATCCATCTACCTATCTATTTATCTACCTATCTATCTAGTAGCTTCTAGTAGCTCTAGTCTTGACCTTACTCAGCACTATGGAGAGTGGTAGTGTTTTTTGTGTTGGTAGTGGTAGTGGTGTTGGTGGTGGTGTCGTTGTTGGTGCTGTTTGTGTGTGTGCTGGGGATATGTCTGCGTCTGACGCAAGCAAGCTCATTTTTGAGTTAAGAAATGAGTTGGTCGCAGTCAGGCAGGAGGTCAGATCCTTAGCAGAGAGCTGAGAGGTGATAGATGTATTAAGCAGGAAGGGACAATTGAATAGTGAAGACGATTGGAAAGTTGTGAATAAGGGTTCAACTAAGATGGTTCTTAGGAAAAATGATAGTTTTCGACTACAAGTTGTTAATTCTATTAGTTCAC
>JAXCGZ010001034.1:0-7500 GCA_037179515.1 Halocaridina rubra
CACATACATACATATATATATATATATATATATATATATATATATATATATATATATATATATATATATATATATATATATATATATATATATATATATATATATATATATATATATATATATATATATATATTGCGGGTATGACACCAGGACAGGTAAGAAAACTGCCCCATCAATAAAGGCCGGGGCATGAAGAAAACAATAAGACGAAGGAAAAGAATACGGTTAAGGAAAAAGCAGCGATGAGGTAATGATACACACAGGAAAAGGAGACATTGAAAGAATTGTTTTTTTTTTTTTTTTGAATGAAGATTTAGAAATTTGGATTATGTGATTCCTCCAAGACAAGTTTAAGGTTATCTGGATTCCTAATATGTAAATATCAATTATTTCAGTAAAGAGAAATTAAACATTTATATCTAATAAACAACTATTCAATAATACAATTTACTAATAAAGAGAAAATAATTAAAAATGGTTATAATACCCAGTTAATATAAAATACAGTTTGCAAGTGACATATCTTTAAAAATGTTCATTAATGAAAGAACGATTATCATAGTACTAAATCAAAATACAAGCACTGTTTATGAATGACAATTAACTGATAATTCTCATAATTGAATCAATGACACATACTATATTAAACTTAGGGTAACTAGTTTTCTCTTACATCTATATACTATTTCTAGGGGAGGCGTTGAGGCTTTCTTAACTTAAATCTTACAATCTATAACAAAAGAAGAATTTAGGCTTGGTATCTCAAAAAGAAGGACAAGTTTACTGTGGGGAATTTTCAGTGTATGTGAAATATCAAGTTTTTTCTTACTTTTATTTTACTAGGAATGTTTTTCATATTCCTTTTTTAATTAATTCCCAACATTCCCTCTGTCCCCATATGGAGTCCCTCTATTTGGGGTATTGCTAGGTACTGGGCCAACCCCACACCTTTTTCTGTCATCTCTGCACTTCTACACTGCGATATAGGTCCGGGTTGTAACCACAAACTGTGAATCCTGCTTCTGCAGACCGGCCGGACAACAGAAGAGCACCGATATATTTGCAATATGCCTCTTCCGGCCTCATTTTACGAATCTCATGGCGCTCCTATGACTATTTTTCCTTTCACGACACCTATCCCCCAGAGGTGGATCTCCCTCTCAGACTCAAATTCTGCAATTAGAATAGCCCTGGAGTAGATTCTAGGGCCGGAAAAAAGGGCCTAATGTTGCTATTACAAATGCAGGAAAGATTAGGTATCACCTCTGGGTACAAACAATGGCCATATGTAAGCACTCAAAGGATATACTGCCCAAATCCCTGCACCTGCAGGCGCTTGCAATCTCTCCAATGGGTAAAAGGGACTGGTATGCGAAAAAAAAACTTTGAAATTGCAGGTTGTGGCTGCCTGGAAATAGGGTGGTAATTGTAAGTATGTGTTTACACCATTAGATCATTATTCCAAGATACTTAGGACTTAAATGAGTAACTAATATATCATCTCTACAGGACATTAGTATGCTGTAGATATCAAAAAGAAAAGTCATGAAATGCTGAGAACAGCCTTTAAAGAAATACTCTTATTAACAGTGACTACAGTAACACAAAAGTGTGAATTAAAAATAAAAATACTAATAATTGTGTTACTACTGGGAGTACTATGAAAATAATAATTAGCAAAAAGGACAATAGAGTGATAGTATCAACAGCAATAATAATAATAATAATAATAATAATAATAATAATAATAATAATAATAATAATAATAATAATAATAATAATAATAATAATAATAATAATAATAATAATAATAATAATAATAATAATAATAAGAAGAAGAAGAAGAAGAAGAAGAAGAAGAAGAAGAAGAAGAAGAAGAAGAAGAAGAAGAAGAAGAAGAAGAAGAAGAAGAAGAAGAAGAAGAAGAAGAAGAAGAAGAATAATAAGAATAATAATAATAATAATAATAATAATAATAATAATAAATATATAAGTGATACTGGCACTTTGAGGCAAGAACAAAGTTTTGTATTTATATTTCATAATAATGCTCATTTTAAATATTTCTTTTGGTTAGTTTCTTTTACCATTCCGAATTCCTGCTGTAGTAATATATATAGTAGGATAGCCACAAACCTTCTTGTTGCTCAGTGTATCAGTGGGAAGTCATATATTTTTCAAGACAGTTGCAATATGTGGCAAAAAACTCTTATTACTATTCAATTCAATTTCTTCATTATCTATACAATATTAGCATGCAAAAACTCATCAAACATGATAATGCTAGGTCACATTTATCATCTAGCAATTTGTCCAAATAAAAAAGAAATCAACAAATAATACTCTGTCAACATAAAGAAATAACAACCTTCAGTACGGAAGGGGCAAAAGATATGCACGAGAGAGAGAGAAAGAGAGAGGGAGAAAGAGAGATGTAGCTAGGGTAATAAAACAATGACTTTACCACTAGGTGAGAGTAGCCCGGACGGTGGAGAGAAGGGTGGCAGAAGGCGGAGTAAAAGAGCGAGAGTCACTGGGTGTCCTTGTGGGAATGCAGGACGACCTACCATATAATCCTAAAAAATATATTTCTACAACACGTCCGTCCTCACTGAAAAGCTCAATGTATCTAAATTAGCACAAGAGTACCTAAAAATATCACGAAAATTAACAATAGTTAACAATAATTATCTTCAGATAAGCTTCTCAAAATTGTTAATATATATATATTTCTTCAAAATATTACAATTATTTTATGAAGGCTATATACACTTCTCAACATAAAAAAAAAATAAAAGATACGTGTATATGAAAAAAATATAAAAAACGTGTATCTGTGAAGGCAAAAATAAAAAAATAATATTTCACTTGCAAACATTAAAAGAATGAGCATTGTTTAAGTTTCATAATCTCTTAAATTTTTTTTTTTTTTAAACTTTATTTCCATTTCATTACAATGGGTATTCGTCAGCCAGGGCAAGCCCCAACCCCCCACTGTGATGTCCAACCACAGCAGTTCCTGCCAGTAAACAGCTTAAACTCTCGGTCTTGGACGGGGACCGATCTTTCGACCTCGTGAATGCGAAGCCAGCGCGTTACCACTGTACTAGCTTAAGGAAGTGTACAATGATAAAAACGTATTTGTTGCTTTCCTATGACCTCAATTCATTTTTTCTCTATTTTTTCTTTGGCAGAATACCTCAGCAGACAGGAGGGAGGTTATCTATTTCTTTCTTTTCCCCATGCTTACGACCAGTTAGGTATTTAATTAATCACTTTTCTCACTCTCTCTTCCCTTTCCTGCCCAAAATGCAGCTCAATATTTACATTCTTGACTTCAGATGGCTAGCTTTTGAGGAGAGATATGAGTGCTTTCTCCCATGTCTCTTTGGTTTCTGGATCGACCTCATCCTTTTCAAATACAGGAAATGTCTGCGCAACATTCTTGTTGTCGTATCTTGCGAGCTCCAACTCCTTTTTTATGACCAAGCTGGAATGAGAGTGGCAAACTTTATCATTGCTTAAATTTCTAAATTTTATTTTATCTATCACGCATTTTAGCTTAATGCCTTTTTGTACTATGCCTTATCATTTAGTCATTTATTTATCTATTTAGAGTATGTTTTCAAACAATTAATGTAAGTACTTCAGCTAGAAAATAAAGAATCATTCATAGATTTGCATCCTTTATCGGTTAATATCTCGTCTTCTTTCCACCCACAAGTACCCTTCCCATGATAACCCCTGTCAGTCATACCCTCTCTGTCTCTCAGTCGCTCACTCTCAAAACTAGCACTCTCTTTCTCTCTGTACAACTCCCCCCCATCACTGTGATGGAGTGTTTGGTGTGAACTTGCAATCGGCCCGGGTAGTTGCATGACTTTGTCAATGGTCCTAGGTTCTCTCTATGCTCCCCATCTACAGTATAGTAGGGTGACACCCTAACCTCCCTATCAGGGCACATTTTACTCTAGTCTCTTTCCATGCCTGCATAATCTCTTAACGAACAAAAACTTGTTATATCGAACTGCAATAATCTTAATAGCATCAAAAAAGCTTCTTCTTCTTCAATGGATGTGACATTAATGTATTTTAATAGTAAATGATGAATGCCATTACAATTATTTAATAATAGCGAAGCTGAGAGATCAATCGGTCATTTCCGCATTCCTTTTTTTTTAGATATCACACATGATATAAGAAAAATCCTTAAAAGCGGATTCAATTCTGTCCTCAATGAGATTTTTACGCACATTTCAGAGTATATAAAAACTCTTCAATTTATATTTTACTTTTTGAACACTGTCACTCCAGCCAACGACAATCAGTAACTTAAATTACTCTATTTCCGCTTTAAAAAATTAACAAAAATAATTTTATGGTTTCGGTTTTACGTCACAAGCTCCCTTTTCTACTAAGGGCTAGGACGGTTGCCTTCTTGCGAAGGACTTGTTTTGGCAGATGTAATCGTTACCCTGAGTGTATGCCCTTACTAACCTCAGTCCGTGACGGGGCACAAACAAAAATAATTTTATACGTATATTTTTTTCTTTCCAGTAAAATCTATACCTTCACCCATTTAATACTTAACCTAGGTAATAAAATTAATTATAACAAAAATCGAGTTTATTATTGCTTACAGCTCTAAGTACAAATTATCTAGTTTAGTAATTGGTACTTCTATTATTTTACTAAAGCCATACTCCCACTGAGTCAAAGCATGTCTACAAAGTAAAATGGCGGAGTCCTGCGACCTCAATTTCTTTTAATAATAGTCCCATTACTCACCTGATAAAAATTACAAGTACTTAGTCATTTTTGGGTGCTACTTGAAGGACATCGCTGCCTCTGGTACTGGAGGAGGGGGTTTTCCTTTCTTCTGGACTAGCTGGTTTTCTCACCGACGTCGTCCATATCTCTTGCAAGATCACCGATTCACCATCCCTGGCATCTTCTCACTCAAATTCAGCAACAGAAAATGCCTGGTAGGGGTGTAGTTCCTCAATACACCATTCACAGTGCTCCGCACAGTGAAATACGTGGAACGCCCTGAAATTCTTTCGCAAGTTGGCCACTTGGCTCTCCAGTTGAAGTTTCTCAGTCTTTGTGAACAAAGTTTCAGCAACTTTCACTCAGAGTCAAAATACTTGGTATAATTTTTACTGCTGGGCACCTTTCCTACATGGGGACTGGGGTGAGGTGTGACTTGCTGTGCTTCCTCTATAATCTGAGAGTCGTCGGAGTTTGAGGCGTCGCTCTCGATGTTTGTATCGTCGTCAGTACCATTGGCATCGCCATCGGCCACACTACCTCTCCTCTACGGTGAAGCCTCTCTTCTTCCTTTTAGGTGTCTTAAAGCTTCTTTTAACTCAAGGATTTGGCGAATTTTTTCTTCCTCCAACATTGCTTTCAGAGATGCTTTATAATTTGCATCTAGCATTTTTTTTTACGGCTTGAGATTCACTGGCATATAATTTCTTGTCTCTTCACAGTAATTTAGGTATGGTATCGTACTAGGCGGCCACCTAAGTTGCATGGTTGAATATCTTAACAGAAGTCATAGAGTTATGTTCCACCAGTATGCCACCAGTGTCGTATAGATATTCACTACACTTACAGCGTGCGAGGTGATAATGGATATGCAAGAGTTATTTAACACTTAGTTTATTTAGTTATACACTTATTCTACACCTCAATGCTCCCCGCCCACTTTGGGTAAATGCTAAAGGTGTCAATGCCCACAAGACTCCTCTGCTCTCTCACTGCTTCTGACTCTTTTGTATCACCAAGATGGCAGGGCATGGTATGCTTGGGCACGCCTGCACCAATAGGCTTCCAGAGAAAGGGAGTTACAACCAATTACCTATAGCTTGAGGGGCATGGCTAAAGGAACGCCAATTGGGAACAAAGAACATTCTAACATAAGTGCCCCTATGTGTACTTTCTACCTATACATCTTCTCAAATACACATGTATTTATATTGGTGGAGGCTGCCTTTCAGTACTCATGAGAACAACACAGAAATGTGTGACATTTCTGACCTCCATCGATCAGGGACACAGAGGTGTGAGAGGCCTATGGGTTAAACTATAGATCTTATCATCTCTGTAAACACACACTTTACCCAGGATACCACACTGGAAATGTCAAATCACACCACTTGGGTCACACATGACATTACATGGGTAATGTCATTTTACACGTCTTGGGTAAAATTACTTTACAACATCGAATCCTGGTCAGGGCAGCTATATGCTTCAGGATAGCACTTATGATAATGTGTTTATTTCAACTGCTCCATTGAAATGCGACATACTACACACACACACACACACACACACACATCTATGCACACATGCACACACACATCTTCCTTAGACACTCTGGAACAATATAACAAAACATTTTAATAGTTCATCCTCCTTCAGAGTTTTCAAAGGCAAACTATATAATTTTATTTTGGACAAATAGTTACTGCTCACACACTAATCAAACTTAATGATTTAATGTAATTTATCTTACCACTAACCATTCTATATGTAAATAGATATTGCCTTCCTTGATTTCCAAGTTAAGAATTAATTATTCTCATTGTAAGGAATACAAATATGGTGATTATGGTAATAATAACGATCATGTATCGAGTGATACTATTGCTACTTTATTATTAACATTAAATTGATAACATTTTTATTACAGTATGATTAGTGTTATTATAATTTTATACGTAGCTGGTAACTCAAGGTTATCTTCATTTTCCAGGAATACTATATTTCTTTTCATTATGTATTCCCCTTTTGCTTATTAGTTCAATTACATGTCTACTTATAAGAGTACTCTTAGTTTTGTAAAAGAATGGCCATTGCCATATGGAAATAAATGTTTGTCTGTTTGTTTGTTTGTTTGTGCACACAGGAAATTGTCAACAAACACTCACTCTAAAAACACATTTACGATTACAAAAAACTAACCACATCCCTCATGTCCCCCACACACACACACACACACACACACACACACACACACACACACACACACACACACACACACACACAGAAGAATTGAACAAGGAGTTTCAGTCAGTATTTACAGTAGAAAATACCCCACCCCCTCAGATTGCAGTGATAGAAGCTCAAGGGCCGGTATTAGAGAACATCAACCTTACAGCCACAGAGGTATGCAAAGCGCTGATGGATTTAGATGTTCATAAAGCTACAGGTCCTGATGACATATCCCCTCATGTGCTTAAAAAATGCGCAAACACAATATCAGTGGCACTAAGTATCATATTTAAGGAGTCACTGGAGTCGGGGGAGATTCCAAGATGCTGGAAACAAGCAAATGTGATACCTACCTTCAAAAAGGGAAGGAGGGATACGGCTCTGAACTATAGACCAGTTTCCTTGACCAGCATAGTTTGCAAACTTATGGAGAAACTACTAAGGAAACATATCTCTCTTCACTTGGAATCCTTCAACTTTTTGTCAGTGAGGCAACAT
>JAXCGZ010001034.1:15000-20000 GCA_037179515.1 Halocaridina rubra
CTTAGATTCAACCCTATCAAGAAGATAAGTAAAGGAAGAAGCACCCCAGATGTGTTAGCAGTATTCTAAGCAGGGACAGATAAGACCTTTGTAAATTTTAAGTAACTGCAATAAGGAAAAGTAATGACGAAAACGAAACAAAACCCCCAATTTTTTGTATGAAGATTTAGAAATTTCTATTTTGTGATTCCTCCAAGACAAGTTAGAGGCTATATGGATTCCTAATATGTTGATTGAGTTAAGAGGGTATTTTTCATTAATTTCGAAGACAATAGGGTTATCAGGAGGAGAAAAAGATAAAGAGATAGCCAGAAACTGTGTCTTGGAGGCATTGAATTTAACTAAATTTTGAGTGCCCCATTCAGATACTCTCTGCAAATCGGAGTTAAGAGTAGAAGAAAGAGTGATACGAGATTGATTACGAGTAACAGATGAAAGTTGTGAAGAAAAGGCAGAAGAAAAGTGAGGGGTAGAATCATCAGCAAAGGCATGAAGAAGAGAGGAAGATGGGGATTGTAGAAGATCATTGATGAAGAGAAGGAAGAGAGTAGGTGAAAGAACAGAGCCCTGTGGAACACCACTGGTAACAGAGAAAAGGCTAGATGTTGCGCCATCAACAACTACAGATATAGAACGGTCAATAAGAAAACTGGAAATCAGAGAACAGAAAGAAGGGGTAAAGCCATAGGCAGGGATTTTGACCAACAGAGCCTTGTGCCAGACTATGTCAAAAGCCTTGGAGATATCAAAGGCGATGACAAAGGATTCCCCATAGTTCCTCAGGGAAGATGGCCATACATGAGTAAGATAGGACAGGAGATCACCAGTGGATCTTGCATTGCGGAAGCCGTACTGGTGATCAGAGATAAGTGAGTTAGATTCAAGACGTTTCAAGACGGTCGAAAATTCAATGGCGTCACACCAGCTGGATCATTCTGCTCACCTGAGTTACCCTTGTTAGTTATATGTCCACCAGCACATTAGTGCGTTGCACCATGTTCTCCGAGAATTGGACACTGTGTTATTCTTGTTTGAAATTCTGGAAGTTTCGTCAACATACCCAATTGGTGTTCCTTTAAGTATCTTAACGTTTTCAAAATCCCTTAATATAACCAGCAATATAATAATTTTGATTTTGATTCGTATTGGAGATGGCTTAGGCTATAAGTTTTCCTTTTTTCATTTAATAATTATGAGCTAGCCAGCCGTATTATTAAAACAAGCTATGCAGCCTAATCTAAATTGTCTTTATTTCGGATAAGTGCTAAGTAATATTTTACTTATAAAATATTTTTACATCAACATTTTAATTAGAATCCTTACCCACAATCCATAAAATCTTGGCTTTTTAATTATAATTTCACGTTATCTGAGCTATAACATTAAGAACTAGGCTATCATGTATATGAATCTGCATCAGTATATAAACATCACAATGAACTATAACTTGTTTGCAATCCCACACACATAGTTTTAATAATTTTGTTTCATAGATATGTAGTTAGGAGTAAATTGATTATATTATGAAATTCAATGTTAGGAATTAGCCTACCTTTCAATTCATATCAAATCTATCAGAATTAAAATGCTAGTTTTAATATTTTTGTACAACTTACCAAAACATATGTTTAAAATTTCACACACGTAGGCTGGAAGAAATGCTTTAAAAAAAATTTCATTGAGTAAAATTTAATATTAAAAAATATCTTATTGCAATATTTAAATGGTATCAGTACAAGTAAAATACAAATGGACATTCAAATAATTTCATAGAATGTACAGTAATACAAATGATATATATCTCAAACGATCATTTAAGCATCAAAGTATAGATTTATTATTCTGAATATATATATATATATATATATATATATATATATATATATATATATATATATATATATATATATATATATATATATATATATATATATATATATATATATATATATATATATATATATATATATATATATATATATATATATATATATATATATATATATATATATATATATATATATATATATATATATATATATATATATATATATATATATATATATATATATAGTGTTCCTTCCATTATCGCGAGGGTTCGGTTCCGGGACCAGGCGAAAGACAGGAAAATCGCGGTGTAGGATCAGCCTATATATACATAGATATTTTAATTTATTTTTACGATTACACCGTATAAACTGTATAAACCCTCCCTGCACTGTTAACAAACCACCCTTTACTTCATAAATAACAGCATGCAAGCGTAAATTTATATGACATACTCATGTACATAGGTATTTTACAATTATTTTTACGTTTACTCTATGAACCCTCCCTGCACTGTTAAAAAACCACCCTTTACTTCGTAAATAACAGCATGCAACGTAAATTTATATGTACATGATAGGTAAACTTACCTTATCTGTTGTGGTTAACATTTTTCTTTGCCGCTTAGGCTCACTACAAGAAGTCATAGAAGATGAAGGATGCTTGGAAGGCATTGCAAAGGTTAAAATATGCGAGTAAAAAAATAACAAGCAAAACGTATAAATAAGAACAACGTGAACGGCGCACACGTGAGTTAGACTGAACGAGCCTTTGTCCAAGACGCTGATAGCGGTATAAATAACAGCATGCAACGTAAATTTATATGTACATGATAGGTAAACTTACCTTATCTGTTATGGTTAACATTTTCCTTTGCCACTTAGGCTCACTACAAGAAGCCTTAGAAGATGAAGGATGCTTGGGAGGCATTGCAAAGGTTAAAATATGCGAGTAAAAAAAATCACAAGCAAAACGTATTAATAAGCACAACGTGAACGGTTCACACGTGAGTTAGACTGAACAAGCCTTTGTCCGAAACGCTGATAGCGGTATCGTATTTTACATGTTGCAATACTGTTAGTATTTATGTTTTTTTTTACTATTTTTTACTGTTTTATTATTCTTAGGCTAAGAAATATGTTTTTTTATCAATTAAATCATGAAACTACTGGAAATATAAATATATATGCTAGCTCAAGTAGCTGCGACTCCAATACATTGTATGCTATCGGACACTATTTCGCATGATGCAATACTGTGAGTAATACTGTACGTACGTATATCTAAATTTATGTTTTTTACTATTTTTTACTGTCTTATTATTCGTAGGCTGGGAAATAAATTTTGTTTATCAATTAGATAATGAAATATGTCTTTTTCAATAAAAAAAAAATGAAAATACTGAAATTTTTATTTTTTTTATATTTTAATATTTTTGCATATACCAAAAAAAAAAATAATAATAATAATTTGGCGAAAAAAAACCGTGGTACAATGAAAACGCGAAACAAGAAACGCGATCCAGCAAAGGATCACTGTATATATATATATATATATATATATATATATATATATATATATATATATATATATATATATATATATATATATATATATATATATATGTATATATATATATATATATACATATATACATATATACATATATACATATATATATATATATATATATATATATATATATATATATATATATATATATATATATATATATATATATATATATATATATATATATATATATATATATATATATATATATATATATATATATATATATATATATATATATATATATATATATATATATATATATATATATATATATATATATATATATATATATATATATATACATACATACATACATACATACATACATACATACATACATACATACATACATACATACATACATACATACATACATACATGTTCCTTGTATATGTAAATGACCTACCAGAGTCTGTAAATTCATTCATGAATATGTTTGCAGATGATGCAAAGATTGTGAAGAAAGTAAAAAACGAGAACAATGGTAGAGAACTTCAGGAGGATCTAAATAATCTGCATGAGTGGTCAGAAAAGTGGCTAATGAAATTCAATTCCTCAAAATGTAAGGTAATGAGAATGGGTACAAGTGCAAGAAGGCCCAAGCTTGACTACTCGGTGGCTGGAGTACAACTTCAGGAGACAGAAAATGAGAGAGATCTAGGAGTAAACATATTGGCAGATTTGTCTCCAGAAATACATATAAATGGCGTAGTAAGGGCAGCATATGCATTCTTATCAAATGTAAGGGTAGCCTTCAGGCACATGGACAAGGAAATGTTCAGAAATATTTATGTAACCTATGTGAGGCCAAAACTCGAATATGCAGCCCCCTTTTGGAATCCGCACTTGAAAAAGCACATAGCTAAGCTTGAAAAAGTTCTTCAAAGACATGCCACAAAACTGGTGCCAGAAATACGCAATCTCGGTTATGATGAGAGGCTGAGGGAATTAGACTTGCCATCACTCGAAGCTAGAAGAGTAAGGGGGGATATGGTGACAGTCTTTAAATTCCTTCATGGTTATGATAGAGTGGATAGGGATCGATATTTCGATATGGCTGGCTCTAGAACTAGAGGTCATAGTTTGAAGCTTCGGAAGAAAACTTGTTTGCAGGATGTAAGGAAATACTTTTTCAGTGTAAGAGTAGTTGATAATTGGAATTCGCTAAGCGAGGAGGTAGTTAATGCTACCTCAATCCATAGTTTTAAGGACAGGTATGATAAGTATCACTAAGTCTAAAAATGGAACCGATCAGGAGACGGGAAGATACGAGCTTTGGGCTCTTTCCCGTAAACACAATTAGGTAATCACAATTAGGTAATCACATACATACATACATACATACATACATACATACATACATACATACATACATACATACATACATACATACATACATACATACATACATACATACATACATACATACATACATACATACATACATACATAATATATATATATATATATATATATATATATATATATATATATATATATATAAATATATATATATATATATATATATATATATATATATATATATATATATATATATATATATATATATATATATATATATATATATATATATATAT
>JAXCGZ010001034.1:25000-29855 GCA_037179515.1 Halocaridina rubra
TACACACTACATATGTACAAGCATATACATGCACATAAAAAGATATGCGCATTTACACCAAATAACATATGAACAATCAAACATACATATAGAAAAGAAGAAGATTAAAGGAAAACTATACATGGACAGAACACAGCTGAACAGAGAGGCTGTCTAATTAAATGAAAGCGGTCTGTCTTGGGGAATTATCTTGGCCAGTGTATGCTTGAGGAGTATCTTGTCTACTGCATCAGGCACCCACTGGCCCTTGGACAAATTGAAATTTTTGGATGTTTCAATGACGGCTGATTCCACTATCTTGCGCTTATATGGACATGAGCTTCTAAACATCATGGTGGCACCATTCCAGTTGATAGTATGCCCGTGTTCTCTCATATGAACAAAGATAGCAGAGTTCTCTTGGCCATATCTGACTGATCTTTTGTGTTCGGTAATTCTCTGCTGCAGAGAACCACCTGTCTGCCCAATGTATGCCTTGGAGCAGTTATTGCATTCTATTTTATACACTCTGGCATTGTTTTCTTTTTTAATTTTATGAATATTTACTAACTGGTTTCTCAAGGTTTTGGGATATTTGAGTACAAAAGGGGACTCTTTGCCTATGTTTTTGTTAATTTCTTCTAAGGCACACTTTAAATATTATATATATATATATATATATATATATATATATATATATATATATATATATATATATATATTATATATATATATATATATATATATATATATATATATATATATATAAAACATATTTACCATGTACAAGTTGGCACATTGCCGCCCGTTTCGATACTACAGCTGAAGGTCTTGTATTTATGTAGGACTGACCAGGTCAGCTTTGATGATAAGTTTTTTTCTATGCCTACATCTACACAGAATATTCCTTTATATTTGTTACTCATCCCTTTTCCCGTAACCTCCGAAAAAGATGGCCTGTTGTAATTGGTGGGAAAATGCAATAACGTCACACCATCTGGATCATTCTTCTAACCCGAGTTACCCTTGTCAGTTATATGTCTACCAGGAGTTAGGTGCGTTGCATCACTACCTCCTAGAATTTGACCCTATGTTATTATTCTTTGAAATTCTGAATGTTTCGTCTACATGTGCTATTGGTGTTCCTTTTATAAAGTTAATATTCTCAATATCCCTTCTTAAACCAGCAATATAGTATAATTTTGAGCTTGATTCGTATTGGAGCTGGCTTAGGCAATAAGTTTCTTTATTTAATGATTATGAGTTTTTCAACCACATTATTAAAGCAAGCTACATAGCCTAATCTAAACTGTTTTAAATTCAGATAAGTGCTAACTAAGTAATATCTTACTTATAAAATATTTTTACATCAGCATTTTAATTAGAATCCTTACCCACTATCCATGAAATCCTGGCTTTTCAATTATAATTTCACATTATCTGAGCTATAACAATAAGAATTAGGATATCATGTATATGAATCTGTATCAGAGCTGACGAAATTATATGTATATTCATATAATCCCTACAATGCACTATATCTTGTTTGCAATACCATACACAGCATTATAACAATTTTGTTTCATAGCATTGTAGTTATGAGTAAATTTATTTTATTATGAAATTTCTCGCTAGGAAATAGCCTACCTTTCAATTCATATCAAAGCTATCAGAATTAAATATGCTAGTTTAAATATTTTTTTAACAATTTACCAAAATATATGTTTAAAATTTCACATATGTAGGCTGGAAGTAATGCTTTTAAGTAATTTTAATTTAGTAAAATTTAATATTAAGAAATATCTTATTGTAATATTTAAAGGGTTCCAGTGCAAGTAAAATTAAAATGGACATTCAAATAATTCCATAGAATATACAGTAATACACAGCTGAAGGTTTTTTGAACTTAAATAGGTCTGTCCAGGACAGGTCGATGTTAAGTCTTCCATCAGTTGCGGTTCTTTCTCTATGCCTACATCTACACTGAATATTCTTGGGTATTCATCACACATCTTTCATTATCCCTTCACATCTGACAAGTCATTACACTCTCCATCTCTGTTTCTCTTTACTTTATGTATTCTTCGTGCCCAGGCCCGATGAGAGCTGTTTTATTTTATATTTTTTTGGCCCGTCCTGGTGTCACAATCATAAAAAAAAAAATTATATATAACTCACCTGATCATTTAAGTATCAAAGTATATATTATTATTTTGTACACACACACACACACACACACACACACACACACACACACACACACACACACACACACACACACACACACACACACACACACACACACACACACACATATATATATAACCAGGAAGGCTAAAGAAAATCCCAAGCTTTTCCACAGCTTTATCAGAGGAAAACTGAAGGTAAAAGAACAGGTTTTAAGGCTAAAGAGAGCGGATGGAAGCATCACTGAGACGGACGAAGAGATCTGCAAAGAATTGAACAAGGAGTTTCAGTCAGTATTTACAGTAGAAAATACCCCACCCCCTCAGATTGCAGTGATAGAAGCTCAAGGGCCGGTATTAGAGAACATCACCCTTACAGCCACAGAGGTATGCAAAGCGCTGATGGATTTAGATGTTCATAAAGCTACAGGTCCTGATGACATATCCCCTCATGTGCTTAAAAAATGCGCAAACACAATATCAGTGGCACTAAGTATCATATTTAAGGAGTCACTGGAGTCGGGGGAGATTCCAAGATGCTGGAAACAAGCAAATGTGATACCTATCTTCAAAAAGGAAAGGAGGGATACGGCTCTGAACTATAGACCAGTTTCCTTGACCAGCATAGTTTGCAAAGTTATGGAGAAACTACTAAGGAAACATATCTCTCTTCACTTGGAATCCTTCAACTTTTTGTCAGTGAGGCAACATGGCTTCAGAGAAGGAAGATCAACAGTAACAAACTTATTAGAATTTTATGATGAGGTAAGCCAAATCTTACAGGAAAGAGAGGGCTGGGCAGATTGCATATTCCTAGACTTCCAGAAAGCGTTTGACACTGTTCCACATGGGAGACTTATTAGGAAGCTGCAATCAATGGCTAGAATAGGTGGAAATGTCTTGGAATGGATAAAAACTTACTTAGAAGGAAGGGAACAGAGGGTTAGAGTAAGACACTCAGTGTCTGAATGGAGAAGAGTTAGTAGTGGAGTTCCACAGGGTTCAGTTTTAGGGCCCCTTTTGTTCCTTGTATATGTAAATGACCTACCAGAGTCTGTAAATTCATTCATGAATATGTTTGCAGATGATGCAAAGATTGTGAAGAAAGTAAAAAACGAGAACAATGGTAGAGAACTTCAGGAGGATCTAAATAATCTGCATGAGTGGTCAGAAAAGTGGCTAATGAAATTCAATACCTCAAAATGTAAGGTAATGAGTATGGGTACAAGTGCATGAAGGCCTAAGCTTGACTACTCGGTGGCTGGAGTACAACTTCAAGAGACAGAAAATGAGAGAGATCTAGGAGTACACATACTGGCAGATTTGTCTCCAGAAATACATATAAATGGCGTAGTAAGGGCAGCATATGCATTCTTATCAAATGTAAGGGTAGCCTTCAGGCACATGGACAAGGAAATGTTCAGAAATATTTATGTAACCTATGTGAGGCCAAAACTCGAATATGCAGCCCCCTTTTGGAATCCGCACTTGAAAAAGCACATAGCTAAGCTTGAAAAAGTTCAAAGACATGCCACGAAACTGGTGCCAGAAATACGCAATCTCGGTTATGATGAGAGGCTGAGGGAATTAGACTTGCCATCACTCGAAGCTAGAAGAGTAAGGGGGGATATGGTGACAGTCTTTAAATTCCTTCATGGTTATGATAGAGTGGATAGGGATCGATATTTCGATATGGCTGGCTCTAGAACTAGAGGTCATAGTTTGAAGCTTCGTAAGAAAACTTCTTTGCAGGATGTAAGGAAATACTTTTTCAGTGTAAGAGTAGTTGATAATTGGAATTCGCTAAGCGAGGAGGTAGTTAATGCTATCTCAATCCATAGTTTTAAGGACAGGTACGATAAGTATCACTAGTCTAAAATGGAACCGATGAGGAGACGGGAAGATACGAGCTTTGGGCTCTTTCCCGTAAACACAATTAGGTAATCACAATTAGGTAATCACACACACACACACACACACACACACACACACACACACACACACATATATATATATATATATATATATATATATATATATATATATATATATATATATATATTTAAATATATATAATATATATATATATATATAATATATATATATATATATATATATATATATATATATATATATATATATATATATATAATATATATATATATATATATATATATATATATATATATATATATATATATATATATATATATATATATATATATATATACTATATATATATTATATATATATATATATATATATATATAAATGTTAAGATATTGCCTATTCTATATTCTAATATGTATTAGAATGACAGAATTACAAAATTTATTTATATCATTGAATAAGAACATATTTACCATGTAGAAGGTTGGCACATGGCACAGCTTCCCATTGTGATACTACAGCTGAAAGTCTTGGACTTATATAGGACTGATCAGGTCAGGTTTGATGATAAGTTTTTTTCTATGCCTACATCTACACAGAATATTCCTTCATGTTCATTGCACATCTCTTATTTTCCCCTCACATCTGCAGAGTCACAACACTCCATCTCCGTTTCTTTAGCCTGATGAGGGCAATTTCTTTTGCCAGTCCTGGTGTCACACTCATAAAAAAATATACTCTCAACATACATCATAGACTCAGATGTAAAGAATTTGACTATATTTAATTCGTAGGAGAAT
>JAXCGZ010001035.1:7500-12500 GCA_037179515.1 Halocaridina rubra
GAGATTGCAAATAGAATTAAATGCTAAAATGAAGCCACGAGTGAGGTTGGGGATTCCGTAATATGAACATAGTGGCATTCAGTTAGAATGCAATCATTCCTAAGTATAGCAGATATAAGCTATAAGGTTGGATTCCTTTTAACCTTCTGTGGTGTAGTGGTAGCACCTTGACTTAGTAATCAGAAGTCCTAGGTTCGAATCCCAGTCGGGCTAAGAAATGATTCATGTTTTCACATATGTAATGTGCTTATCTGGTTATTTCATGGCCCGAATGAGATTGGGAATTGAATTAAATGCTAAAATGAAGCCACGAGTGAGGTTGAGTTTTCCGTAATATGAACATAGTGGCATGCAGTTAGAATGCGTTCATTCCTATGTATGGCAAATATAAGCTATAAGGTTGGATTCCTTTTAATCTTCTGTGGTGTAGTGGTAGCGCCTTGACTTAGTAATCATAAGTCCTAGGTTCGAGTCCCAGTCGGGCTAAAAAATTATTCATTTTTTCACATATGTAATGTGCTTATCTGTTATTTCATGGCCCGAATGAGATTGGGAATTGAATTAAATGCTAAAATGAAGCCACGAGTGAGGTTGGGGAATCCGTAATATGAACATAGTGGCATTCAGTTAGAATGCGTTCATTCCTAAGTATAGCAGATATAAGCTATAAGGCTGGATTCCTTTTAACCTTTTGTGGTGTAGTGGTAGCTCCTTGACTTAGTAATCATAAGTCCTAGGTTAGAGACCCAGTTGGGCTAAAAAATGATTCATGTTTCCACATATGTAATGTGCTTATCTGGTTATTTCATGGTCTGAATGAGATTGGGAATTGAATTAAATGCTAAAATGAAGCCACGAGTGAGGTTGGGGATTCTGTAATATGAACATAGTGGCATTCAGTTAGAATGCGTTCATTCCTAAGTATAGCAGATATAAGCTATAAGGTTGGATTCCTTTTAACCTTCTGTGGTGTAGTGGTAGCGCCTTGACTTAGTAATCATAAGTCCTAGGTTCGAGTCCCAGTCGGGCTAAAAAATGATTCATATATAGATATATATATATATATATATATATATATATATATATATATATATATATATATATATATATATATATATATATATATATATATATATATATATATATACTGATAAAATAAAAACGTTAACAACCATGAAAACATGAAACATATTTTGCCCCTATCCGGAATTCGAATATAAGACATAATTACTATGCCAAGGTTCTACCAACTAGATTACTGAAGGTCTAAAGGAAGAAGAGACCTCTAGGGTAACTGCTAAGCTAGGGAAAGAATGTATTCCTCTGAATGCTTTTTTGTTTAATTTATAACTTCTTCCCAACCTCAATCGGAGCTTCATTTTTGCGATTAATTCAAATTCCATGCTAAATAGGCATCAATAACGATTAAAAAAAAAATCCACGAGTGAGATTAGGAAGAAGCTGCAAAATAAGTAAATATCATTAAGAAGAATGCGTTCATATCCTAGCTTAGCAGTTAAATGAGAAATTTATTTCTTCATTTAAACCTTCAGTGGTGTGGTTGATAGCGCCTAAGTGCATTAAATTTGTGCCTTATGTTGGAATCCCAGCCAGGGGCAAGATATGTTTTATGTTTCATGTTATGTGCTCATTTTATCATTATTGATACCTATGTTTAGCATGGGATTTGAATTAAATGAGAAAACGAAGCCACGAGTGAAGCTGGGAAAAGCTGTAAAATAAATAAAAGAAAACAAAATTATAAAACTGTGTTTATTCCCTAACTTAGCAATTAGATGAGGGGTTGGCTTCTTCCTTTAAGCCTTAAGTGGTACACTTGGAAGCGCCTTGGCACAGTAATTGTGTCCTAGGGTCGAATTCCAGACATGTGCACAAATATTTATGTAATCACAAACACACAAGCACACAAACACACACACACACACACATATATATATACATATATATATATATACTATATATATATATATATATATATATATATATATATATATATATATATATATATATATATATATATATATATATATATATATATATATATATATATATATATATATATATATATATATATATATATATATATATATATATATATATATATATATATATATATATATATATATACTATATATATACATATATATATATATATATATATATATATATATATATATATATATATATATATATATATATATATATATATATATATATATATATATATATATATATACATGTATATATATATATATATATATATATATATATATATATATATATATATATATATATATATATATATATATATATATATATATATATATATATATATATATATATATGTATATATATATATATTATATATATATATATATATATATATATATATATATATATATATATATATATATATATATATATATATATATATATATATATATATATATATATATATATATATATATATATATATATATATATATATATATATATATATATATATATATATATATATATATATATATATATATATATATATATATATATATATATATATATATATATATATATATATATATATATATATATATATATATATATATATATATATATATATATATATATATATATATATGTATATATATATATATATATATATATATATGCATACCCCCGTCCTGTGGGAGGGGGGTTAAGAATGCTTCCTCCTTGTTCCCCTGCTTGTCGCAAAAGTTGACCAAGTGGGGCGGAGCAGGGGGACTGGGAATCCACTCCTCTGTATTTTACTTCCTACGAATAGCCAAGAAATGAGGGGGTATTCTGGCATGAGAGATCTAGCCAGAACCCTAATAATTGGGTCTCTGACTGTACGTGGCTGTGTTTTATATGAAAGTAAGAGGGATGTGATAGGGACTATGATTGTGGAGAGAAAGATAAATGTACTTGCTTTGAGCGAAACTAAGATAAAAGGGAATGGTGAGGTGACATTTGGGAGACTGGTAGGTAGGGTGTTTGTAGTTGAGATGGAGAGAGGAGGAGAGTTCGTGGCTTTGTTATTAAGTGAAGAGATGAATAAATGTGTGGTAGGATGGAAGGAAGTATCTTCTCGAATAATAGTGGCTAACATGAGGGAAGGATGTGAGGCTTGGGTGTTTGTGAGCGCATTTGACCCTGGTAGTGAAAGAAGTGAGGAAAAAAGAGAAGAATTTTGGATGAAATTGAACGAGTGTTTGGAAGACTTTGGAATGATTGTGAATGTGGTGTTGATGGGCGATTTGAGTGCTAGAGTAGTAAAGTAGTGGATGGTGTAATTGGGAAGTTTGGAGTACCTGATAGGAATAAGAGTTGAGAGAAAATTATAGAAATGTGTACTGAGAGAGAGTGTTGATATCTAAAACTGTATTTAAAAAGAAGGATGTGCACAAGCATACATGGGTCAGAGTGGATAATGGAAGAGTAGTTGACAGACCATTAATGGATTATGTTGTGATGAACAGGAGGGTGATTGGAAAAGTATTGGATGTGAATGTACTGAGAGGAACTTGTGGTGGAATATCTGATCATTATTAAGTGAAAAGTAGAGTGAGAGTGGGAGAAAAGTGGAGAAAGAGGAGAAGCGAGAAAAGAAGACAGGTGCTAAAAGCCAATGAATTGTATAAAAAAGAGAAAGACTGTAAAGATAAGGCTAGTGTGGGAAATGTGTGGAGTGTATTGTAAAAGAATTTAGAGGAGGGAGTGGAAGAAGAATGGGGCTGTTTCAAGGAGGAAGTTATGAAGTGTGCCGAGGTAGTGTGCGAAAGGAGACTGACTGGTGGAAGTAAAAGGAAACGTAGCGAATGGTGGAAAGAGCAGTTGAGTGCAGCAGTGGCTGAAAAGAAGCGGGCTAATGAGGTGTGGTTGCAGGTAGGTAATGTAGAGTCGTATGAGAGGTATTGTGCAAAGAGCAGGTTAGCAAAGTACGTGATGAGGGAGGCGAAGAGAGAAGCAGACGTAAGGTGTTTGAGAGTTTTGAAAGGAATAAAAAGATGAAAGGTGAAAGTGGTAGGGAGGAGAGGGTGAAAGGAGCAGTTGGGCAGTTGCTAGTGGATGAAATACAGGTGAAAAAGAGATGGGCTGAATAATTCAAGAACCTGCTGAATAAGAAAGATGATAGAGAGGCAAAGATTATGGCTGTGGAAAATGAATGAAGAATGCCAATGTTAGGAGATGAGAATGATAGAGCTATAACAAAAGAGGAGGTACGTTTGGCAATGAGAACAACAAAAGCAGGTAAAGCACCAGGGATAGGTGGGTGTCACGCTGAATACTTGTCAAAGGATTTGGAGGGATTAGTTGAATGGATGATTAGGTTGTTGAATGCATATTTCAAGAAAGGGAGGATCCCACTTGATTGGAGGAGTGCATGTGTAGTGCACTTTACAAAGGGAAGGGAGTTAAGTATGAGTGTAGTAGTTTTAGGGGAATTAAATTGTTCAGTGTAGTTGGTAAGGTATATGGAAGAGTGTTAATCAAGAGAATTGGAAAGGTACTGAGAGATTGATTGGGGAAGAGCAGTGTGGGCTCAGGAGAGGAAGAGGATGTGTGGATCAGGTGTTTGTGGTAAGACAGGTGTGTGAGAAGTTCTTGAAGAAAGGTAGGGACACTTTTTGGGCTATTATGGATTTAGAGAAAGTGGATAGAGAGGGGTTGTGGAGGGTGTTGTTACTGTATGGAATAAGTGGAAGTTTGTTGAATGCACTGAAGAGCTTTACATGAATAGTAGAGCATGTATGAGAGTTGGGAATGGTATGAGTGATTGGTTTGAGGTGATTGTTGGGTTACGTTAAGGTTGTGTAATGTCGCCATGGTTGTTTAATGTGTATATGGAGTGGTAAGGGAAGCAAATGAAAGAGTATTAGACAGAGGCTTGGAACTAGTGAGTGAGAATTGAAGATTGTGGAAACTGAGTCAGTTGCTATTTACATATGATACTGCAC
>JAXCGZ010001035.1:20000-25000 GCA_037179515.1 Halocaridina rubra
GTCATTAACCTTTTTCTTTTCCTTCATTTTGGTGTTTTCTCGTGCCCGGGCCTTTATTGATTAGGGTAGTTTTTGTGTGTCCCGGTGTTACACTTATAAGAAAAAAAATTCAAATGGAATACTTTCACTCCTAATATAGCAGGTAACCTGTAAGGCTGGTTTCTCTTTTAGACCTTCAGTGGTGTGATTCATAGCGCCTTGGCACAGTAATTATGTGTCTTAGGCTAGAGTCCTAGTCAGGGGTACAAAATGATTCATGTTCTCACGTATGTTATTTTGTTTATTGGTAATATATATATATATATATATATATATATATATATATATATATATATATATATATATATATATATATATATATATATATATATATATATATATATATATATATATATATATATATATATATATATATATATATATATATATATATATATATGTATATATATATATATATATATATATATATATATATATATATATATATATATATATATATATATATATATATATATATATATATATATATATATATATATATATATATATATATATATATATATATATATATATATTATTTTGCCATTGGACGAGCAATAAAAATAAACAATCTACCCTCATCAGGCCTGGGCACGAAGTAATCATAAAGAGAAACAGAAATGGGGAGTATTGTGACTAGTCAAATAGGAAAAGAAATGAAACATGTGTAACGAATAGCCAAGAATATTCGTTGCTGATGTAGACCTACAAAGAGAACCTTTACTGAAGCAAGACTTAACATCGAACTGTCCTGGACAGTCTTATTTAAGTCCACAAGACAATTCAGCTGTAACATCGCAAAGGCGGTTGCTGCCATGGGCCAACCTACTACATATATATATATATATATATATATATATATATATATATATATATATATATATATATATATATATATATAGTGTGTGTGTGTGTGTGTGTGTGTGTGTGTGTGTGTGTGTGTGTGTGTGTGTGTGTGTGTGTGTGTGTGTGTGTGTGTGTGTGTGGGTATAAGCAGTTGCTACACATAGCCTCCGTTGAAGTTTTCAATAAATAAACGCAAGTGACCAAATGGCTTCCAATAGAGAACGAGGATGGCTAATTCTCACGTCTGGTGTTTTCATTTTTCACCGCCACTTTATTTTTTATTTCATAAAGTTTCAGATGGATTGCTAAAAAAGATTTTAGGTTGAGAGAGAGAGAGAGAGAGAGAGAGAGAGAGAGAGAGAGAGAGAGGAGAGAGAGAGAGAGAGAGAGAGAGAGAGAGAGAGAGAGAGAGAGAGAGAGAGAGAGAGAGAGATTAAATAATATATTTCTTGATATTAAGCATCCAAACCTAATTATCATTTCCACATATGTGTAGATTTTATAAAACTGGATTTGTGTCAAAATTGTGTTCCTGAATAGCATAGTGACATAGATATTACAGCTCTCCCTTCCGTTTTCTCTACTATTATAGGATGAATATTATTTGCTTTTAATCCAAGTCCAAGCTAGTTAAGGTACTATTCCACTACTAACGCCTCAGCGTTAATGAGTTAACCTTTTAATCTGCATAGTTCAAAGGGGGTTGCCTCTCAATCTCTAATATCTCATCTTGATCTCTGTAAAGAGAATCTTGATATGACAGATTTCAGAACTACCCCGGAGAGTTGAACTCGCAACCTCATACCTGGTTAAGAACCAACCACTGATCGGCTGAGCTAACACTGTGGATGAATGATGTTTGCTTTCTCTTATTTAATACTGACTTAACAACAAACATTCACATTGTCAATATTTGACAAACTCCTATACTGAGAATGGTAACTCTCTCTCTCTCTCTCTCTCTCTCTCTCTCTCTCT
This sequence comes from Halocaridina rubra, assembly GCA_037179515.1. Classification (NCBI taxonomy): domain Eukaryota; kingdom Metazoa; phylum Arthropoda; class Malacostraca; order Decapoda; family Atyidae; genus Halocaridina; species Halocaridina rubra. Next base: position 21,864 of record JAXCGZ010001035.1, read on the forward strand.
CTCTCTCTCTCTCTCTCTCTCTCTCCTCTCTCTCTCTCTCTCTCTCTCTCTCTCTCTCTCTCTCTCTCTCTCTCTCTCTCTCTCTCTCTCTCTCTCTCTCTCTCTCTCTCTATATATATATATATATATATATATATATATATATATATATATATATATATATATATATTTATATATATATATATATATATATATATATATATATATATATATATCTCTCTTCTCTCTCTCTTCCTCTTCTCTCTCTCTCTCTCTCTCTCTCTCTCTCTCTCTCTCTCTCTCTCTCTCTCTCTCTCTCTCTCTCTCTCTCTCTCTCTCTCTCTCTCTCTCTCTCTCTCTCTCTCTCTCTCTCTCTCTCTCGTAATGTTAACAATGGCACGGCATGCTCCTCATTTATTAGTGTTTTTTTGTGGTTTTTGCTTCGAAAAGTGCTTACAAACACTGTGAAGTGGATTTGTACAGTGACAGTGCATTTTGTGAAAGTAAACTCTTGTTCAAATTTTCCTTTTTTTTGCGCATGTGCACTAAGCCCTGTGACGTAATTTCCTGAATAGAACTATGGGTGAGACTAACTTAGGGGAACACTCATTAGACAATGTAACAGAAAATGGTGCCTTAATTAACGAGAGAGAAAACTCAATGCAAATTGTAAATAGCCCTTCTCTCGATAATCCAACATGGGATTACCTTTTTCATAATTTTACAAAACCAAAGCTTCAGAAGCACTGTCGACAGTTAAGATTGTCTACGATATGGCAAACAAAGGAGAAGTTAATAGACATGATAATGAGAAATCATCATTCTTCCCGGAGGGATGAAGCGTCTCGCAACAATGATGACCAGCCTTCAGATACTCTTGCTAGAGTCCTCGGAGAATTAGAAGGAGTAAAGGAAAAATTAGCCATAAAGGATGTCGAAATACAGCAGCTCAATGAAATAATTCAAAATGCACACATTACAATTAACCGTTTAAATGATCGTATCCCTTTGCTGGAAGAAAAGATAAGTGACCATTTTACAAGAAATACCTCTCGTCCATCGAATGACAAGATGCTTTTGATCGGGGATGAAAATTTAACTGAGGTAAGACCATCTGACCTGGGAAATGACTGCTTCATCAAAACTATCAAGGATACGACCATGGACCTCACTAAATGCTGGGTAGATGAAAGGTTAGACTGGATTCCAGGTAAATGTGTTATTTATTGTGGTGGTAATGATCTGAGAGAAACTGAAAACTTAAGTCATATTTTTTATGATTTAGGACAGTTAATTTCCGAATTAAAGGATAAAAATGGTAACATGGAGCTCTTTATATGTGAATTGGTGAAAAGTATAGACGTTGCACTTGATGATAAAGTATCTCAATGTAATGAAAAACTTAAACAGTGGTCTGATGTGAGCGGCATAAATGTGATCAACACAAATTTAAACTTCCGAAGAGGCACTGGAGAAGTTGATGATATGTGTTATTATGTGGAAGGAGAAAACCCACACTCAGTGTTAAACAGTTATGGGGTGCTTAGGTTATTATCAGTAATAAATAAACAATGTGATCATCTTAAATTACACGAAAATTTCAGAAGATCCATAAACAATTTTAAAAAAGATAGCCATACCCCTTCACCGAATAATGATAATAATGACTCACCTGAATCTCAACGAATTACTAACTGGGGTTTTCATGCACAGTCACGACAGCCTCATTACTCGATATCGAATAGACATAAACAGATAGGTCGATATGAAGAGAGAAACCCTTACAACCGTGGTAACAGATTTATGCCAAGGAATAATCAATATAAAAGTTATCACCAGAGCCACAGCAGCAGTGATAATTGGTATGAGCATAGACGTTTTTCTAATCACGGTATGAATAGCCAGTCAAGGAGATGCTTCAACTGTGGCGAATATAATCATTACCAGTCGAGCTGCCGTTATGACCATCGAATTCGCTGCAATCTTTGCTACAAGTCCGGTCACAAAAGCCGTATGTGTAATTTACATAATAAAAGCTAGGAGTTTGGCCAAGAAGTAGGTACCACTAATATAAATGGTTTGCAACAAGTAAATAAGGAACAATTAATGATAAAATATATAAATGCTAGATCTTTATTATGTCATTTTAATTAAATTGAATTAATGTTATACAACATTGATACTGACATTTTATGTATATGTGAAACTTGGCTCCATTCCTATATTGATGATAAGTTTATTAAAATCTATAATTTTATTGTTATAAGGTGTGATATGCATTTTTATTCGTGACAATTAAAATGTTAAGTCTATTTCATTCGATATAGAGATGGCTAAAGGTGTTGACGATGTGTGGATCCTAGTACAGCATAAAAAATTTCCTTCTTTTATTATTGGATGTGTTTATCGCTATCCTGGGGCCAAGGCATCATCTTTTTCTTATCTTTCTGAGGTTTTTAAATCAGTATATTTAAAAAAGTAAGCCTGTTTTTATTTTAGGTGATTTTAACGATGACTTATTTGTTAGAGGTAACAATATGATAAAGATAATCAATAATCTAAGTTTGAAACAAATAATTGATAAACCGACTAGAATAACTTCGAATTTCTCCACTTTGATAGATTTTTTAATCACAAATAAAAAAATAAATGATAGTCAAGTCAGATGTATTTCCGAGTCCTGTTGCTGATCATGAGATTATAACGGTAATTATAATTAGCAAATAAGTATAAACAATCCAAAATAAATACGGAGAGTCTTTTAAACAATGCTAAAATTAGATATTTTAAGGATAAATTAGTTACTTGTAAAGGGGATAGTGGGGCGACATGGGGGGTTATTAAAGATATGATACCTGGTCTTAAAAAGAATAAAAAACATAATTTTGAAAACACTTCTCAAAAGGCAAATGAATTTATGAATATTTTGCATGCGTAGGCAAGAATGCATTTCAGAAGTCACAAGAAGGATTAGAAACAAGATTACACACCCCAAATGTAGCGAACAATATTCGCTATTCTGATAACTCTTATTTCAGACCTCAACCTGTGGATGTAGATACGGTAATTCAATTTTTTTAAATTTAAAAGAGACAAATTCTTTATACATACATACATAAAAAAATAAAACTTGCACATGCATGCAGATACAGAAGCAT
>JAXCGZ010001036.1:10000-15000 GCA_037179515.1 Halocaridina rubra
TATATATATATATATATATATATATATATATATATATATATATATATATATATACATATATATATATATATATATATATATATTATATGCACAACAAACATTAATAATAGCCTAAATTTTTTTATTATATTCGTTATAATCATTATCAATCCCTCTTCAGGTATCACTGAAGATGTGCATACAAATATAATCGTAAGCGCTAAGGTACTCCAGATATCCCTTAGTAGCCAAGATAATCATATTTACGATATTCAAATGTTTTTCTTGAATTACACAAATACAAACACACGCATATATATATATATATATATATATATATATATATATATATATATATATATATATATATATATATATATATATATATATATATATATATATATATATATATATATATATATATATATATATATATATATATATATATATATATATATATATATACATATACATATATATATATATATATATATATATATATATATATATATATATATATATATATATATATATATATATATATATATATATATATGCATACATACATACGTATATATACACACATGTACTCACCAAAGCATATACATACATATATATGAACAAAATATAATTTCTGCCATCAAAGTTAATAAAACAAATGACAAAGATAAAAGCGCAAGCCTTACTGACTTCTCCAAATGCACAAATAAATACGAGCACGGGCAGATGTTCCCCAATATAATGGCCCCGAGGATTAAGACATGAAAAGGTTGGCGCATTTTGTGTATTTATAAATGGTTTTCCCATTTTGAAAGCATTGTTTGAATTGGCGATTAAATATTTGGACCATTCATGGGTATTAGCTGAAAGGCAACCGAGTAGCTTTGGTGCAGATACAACATAAACTCTTCCGTAGTCGAGTGGAGAGGGAGCATAGCTACTAAATTGAAAAAAAAAACAAACAAACTAACAAGCAAACAAACAAACAAACAAACAAACACATTAATTTCCATTCCACAATGAGTATTCTGTTGCAAAAATAAGTGTACACTCATAAGTAGATACGTAATTGAGCAAATAAGTAATAGGGTGATACATATAGTGAACAGAAATATCGCTTTCCTGGAATATTAAGATTACCCTGAGTTAATAGATGTGTATGCAATTACCAATAAACAATAAATAAATAGATCATTGAGCAAGCTTATGCATCATTGTAATTAAATAACAACAACAACAACAACGAAAATAAAGAAAATAACGAAAATACTATTACTACTACTACTACTACTAATAATAATAATAATAATAATAATAATAATAATAATAATAATAATAATAATAATAATAATAATAATAATAATAATAATAATAATAATAATAATAATAATAATAATAATAATAATAATAATAATAATAATAATAATAATAATAATAATAATACTGAAAATACTGATGCTAATTACAATGATGAGATTGATACTAAAGTAGATTATTAGTAATGAATTTCATATTAAGATACCTGAAATGGAGATATGAGGTAATTGGGCATACATTTGTATGAGCATAGCACAGTAGTATAGTAGTAAACTCAAGATATAACAGTTATACTGATAAGTTAGCAGAAATAAATCTTGCATAGAACATGAATAGTAGTTACAAATAAAATATATAATAACAATAATAATAACATCATTGGTAACAATAATGTGAACAATAAAGTAATAGTAACAACAATCGATACAGAAGTATAAATTCAAGCACCGTAATAACAAGTTACATACAGGATAATTATGGAAAAGATACCTACATTTTCGGCATCATCATCATTTTTGTTCTCCTTAGAATGATAATAATTGGTTCTCAACTTAAAGATCAAAGAAAGCGCTATCAATTTATATATAGAGGAGTTAGTATTAAGGGAAATTGCAATGAATCATTAAGTATGATTAGTGTGTGAGCAGTTACTAGTTGTTCAAAGGAAAACTATATAGTTTGCTGTTGAAAGGTGTGAGGGAGGATGAATCTCTAATATGTTCTGGAATATTGCTACAGAGTGTTGGCCCTTCAATAATAATAATCTTAGAGGCTGCATCTGTGTCTGTTCTTTAAAAAATGAGCTTACTACTCTGTTTCGCGTTGGTTCCCGTTATATCCCTGACTGTTTTGAAACTAAGTAGCCAGCTTGGATAGTGATGGTTCAAAATTTTGTTTTAAAAAATGTAAGTAGCATATGCAATTTTCTTTTCAGTCTGCAACTACCAAGTTTTTCGAGAGCCGGTGTGATGTGGTCATATTTTCTTATGCCTTCCAGGGCAGTTCAAGCTGTAGAATTTATAAGCCTCTGTATTCTATTTATCTGAGTCTTATTGTTTTTTTTTTATGAGTGTGACACCGGGATAAGCAAAAACTACCTTCATCAATAAAGGCCCAGGCATGAGAAAATACCAATACGAAGAAAATGAAAAAAGTTAAGGACAAGGCAGAGATGATGTAATGTCACACAAAGGAAAACGACAGACAGAAAAAACAGTCAATGTACAGAGGACCAAGAGATATGGAGGACTAGGCCCTGAGATGACGATAGATCTGCTTTTGAAGGAAGATAGGTCATAAGAATTAGGAAAGTTAGAAGGAGGAAGAGAGTTCCAGAGTTTGGAGGTAGATGGGAAGAAGCAGTTGCTGCACCGACCAATCCGTGAGCTACAAATCTCCACACAGTACCTGTGAGATGAGGCCGCTTGGCGAGTGTTACGCGGCCTCGGCAGTGGGGGAGGGATGCAACTCACCAACTCATCAGAGCAGTGATGGAAGTAGTAGTGATAGAAAAGAGAAAGGAAAGATTCCTTACTTCGGTAGTCTCAAAATTGTCTTTTATACGTGATAAGTAAATTAGAGTTCTTGGTACCTCTTTGGAGATTCATCTATATAAGAACCAAACAACATGTAATAATCAGAGTGAATTCCTAGATTTTTGACAGTTTTGCTTGGTGTGATGATATTGCCACAAAATTACTTGTTGAGGTTCTTGGAATTTGTGCTAGGTGGTACCTTGAGCCAATAAACATGCGTTGTGTAGTAGTTTCGTTAATTAGCAGCCAAATATCTTGAAAATAGGTTTTAATTATTGACAGAGTGTTTTCTGCTCTTAAGGTTAGCTCTGGGACATTAGTAATATCACCGCTCAGAAGTAGCTGAGTGTCATCTGCATATTGTGCAACTAAACAGTCGGGAATGAAATTAGATAGATAATTTACGTGAATGGAGAAGAGGATAGGACCAAAGACTGATACTTGGGAAACACCAAATTTTTCATTTTTTGGTGTAGAGATAATATTGTTAAGACTGATTGGCTGTCTGCGATTAAATAAATACTCTTTATACCAGGCCGGATTAGTATTAATGTCAGTACATTTATTAATAAGATTTTCATAGTTTACACTGCCAAAGGCTTTTGATAAGTCTAATAATACAAGCAGAGAGATATTTTTCTTGTCAATGTTATTGTAAGTTTTATTAGTAAATTGGAGCAGTGCAGTTTCCGTTGAGAGTTTCGGTCTGAAACCATGTTGGTTTACAGATAATAGTCTGTTTCTCTCTAAATATGGCTTTAGTTGACAAACAACAATTTTTTCTCATATTTTAGAGAAAAAAATGGGTAGCATGGACAATAGTTTATCACATCTTCTCTATCCCCCTTTTTATGAAGTGGTGTTACATGTGAGTTTTTTTTTTTCAAGAATCAGAAAACCTTCTAGTAACAATGGAGGTGTTTACAACAGTTGAAATATAAGATGCAATCATAGGTAAAACATATTTGATGAATTGAAAGGGTATACCATCTGGACTATAAGAACCAGAGCTTCTTAAGCTCTTTATGGTAAGAATTATGGTAGCATAATCAACAGGATTGATTTTGAAGTAATCTCTGATGTTTACTTTGGAAGAATAGTCATCTAAGTAATTACTCATGTTCACTGAGTTGATGTTTTCTTGCGTTTTCTCTAAGTATTTCTGCCAGCATTGGCAAAATAGTCATGAAAGCTTTCTGCTTTGTCTTTCAACTCTATAATATTTTTATAACTTTCTGAGGTAGTCTTGCATCGCGCTTTTTATAACTTTCCATGTTGTTTTTGTAACATGTTTAAAGTCATTAAGTTGCTTTTTGTGGTAATTATATTTACTTATATCTTTGAGAGATCTGACACGTTCCTTTTCTGCATTATAACGGTTACAGTGAGTCATATTACATTAATTCATTAGTATCTCTTTTTGGATTTGATTTCTAATGTGCATTGCCTCTTTAACGTCATTAGTTATCCAAGGGGCATGGGGTCAGTAATATTTTTTGATTCAAATTGTACACAATTCTATCAAAAGTCTTTCAATCTGTAAATCAACATTACCCGTGTTTAGGATACCATTAAGTACATTTCTGTTGTTGATAAATGATTTACAAAGATATAGGGGAGTCATTTTTAAGGCCCTGGAATGTCTTGAAAAGAGGCTTCCTTTTGGGCTTGTTAATGTCTAGCATAGGAATATTGAGCTCATGATCTGCAATTAGGCAGGGAAGTACTGCCAAATTGGGTATTCTTTCCACCATGTGTTATTATTAGATATATCAGAATCCTAGAAGTTGGGTCTACATGGGTCGATTTTGGCACTATATGTATTAACTTCACGGTGTTGATCACCCTTTTCATTTTGTTATCTGCTGAGAGGAAGTCATCATGAAGTCACTAACTAAATACACGGGTTTGTGGCGGATACAGATATTTCTGAATGTTACTAGTAGATGCTTGAATGAACTGTAAGGGGCTTTTGGGTGACGGTAAACACATCCCATAATGAAATATGGAAATTTCTGATACTGCACAGTGATCCATATATCTTTGAGCTCTTTAGCTTTTTTTTCCAGACCTGTGTTTATTTCTGATGCACTGCAATACTTTTTGACATAAGTACAGATCCCACCCCCACGGCCATGGTCACTACGAAATATTTTAATCTCTGGGATA
>JAXCGZ010001036.1:20000-22500 GCA_037179515.1 Halocaridina rubra
CACATTTATATTTCAAAATAAATGTAATTGAATTATAGAAAAAACAGTCAAAGTACAGAGGACCAAGAGATTTGGAGGACTAGACTCTGAGAGGACGATACATCTGCTTTTGAAGGATGATAGGTCATAAGAATTAGGAAAGTCAGAAGGAGGAATAGAGTTCCAGAGTCTGGAGGTAGATGGGAAGAAGCAGTTGCTGCACCGACCAATCCGTGAGCTACAAATCTCCACACAGTACCTGTGAGATGAGGCCGCTTGGCGAGTGTTACGCGGCCTCGGCAGTGGGGGAGGGATGCAACTCACCAACTCATCAGAGCAGTGATGGAAGTAGTAGTGATAGAAAAGAGAAAGAAAAGATTCCTTACGTCGGTAGTCTCAATATTGCCTTTTATACGTGATAAGTAAATTAGAGTTCTTGGTACCTCTTTGGAGATTCATCTATATAAGAACCAAACAACATGTAATTATCAGATTGAATTCCTAGATTTTTGACAGTTTTGCTAGGTGTGATGATATTGCCATAAAATTTCTTGTTGAGGTTCTTGGAATTTGTGCTAGGTGGTACCTTGAGCCAATAAACATGTGTTGTGTAGTAGTTTCGTTAATTAGCAGCCCAATATCTTGAAAATAGGTTTTAATTATTGACAGAGTCTTTTCTGCTCTTAAGGTTAGCTCTGGGACATTAGTAGTATCACCACTCAGAAGTAGCTGAGTGTCATCTGCATATTGTGCAACTAAACAGTCGGGAATGAAATTAGATAGATCATTTACGTGAATGGAGAAGAGGATAGGACCAGGGACTGATACTTGGGAAACACCAAATTATGCATTTTTTGGTGTAGATAATATTGTTAAGACTGATTGGCTGTCTGCGATTAGATAAATACTCTTTATACCAGGCCGGGTCAGTATTAATGTCAGTACATTAATTAATAAGATTTTCATAGTTTACACTGCCAATGGCTTTTGATAAGTCTAATAATACAAGCAGAGAGATATTTTTCTTGTCTATATTATTGTAAGTTTTATTAGTAAATTGGAGCAGTGCAGTTTCCGTTGAGAGTTTCGGTCTGAAACCATGTTGGTTTACAGGTGATAGTCTGTTTCTCTCTAAATATGGCTTTATTTGACAAACAACAATTTTTTCTCATATATTGGAGAAAAAAATGGGTAGCATGGACAATAGTTTATCACATCTTCTCTATCCCCCTTTTTATGAAGAGGTGTTACATGTGAGGTTTTTTTTTCAAGAATCATAAAACCTTCTAGTAACAATGGAGGTGTTTACAACAGTTGAAATATAAGATGCAATCATAGGTAAAACATATTTGATGAATTGAAAGGGTATACCATCTGGACTATAAGAACCAGAGCCTCTTAAGCTCTTTATGGTAAGAATTATGGTAGCATAATCACCAGGATTGATTTTGAAGTAATCTCTGATGTTTACATTGGAAGAATAGTCATCTAAGTAATTACTCATGTTCACTGAGTTGATGTTTTCTTGCGTTTTCTCTTAAGTATTTCTGCCAGCATTGGCAAAATAGTCATAAAAGATTCCTGCTTTGTCTTTCAACTCTTTAATATTTTTATAACCTTCTGAGGTAGTCTTGCATCGCGCTTTTTATAACTTTCCATGTTGTTTTTGTAACATGTTTAAAGTCATTAAGTTGCTTTTTGTGGTAATTATATTTACTTATATCTTCGAGAGATGTGACACGTTCCTTTTCTGCATTATAACGGTTACAGTGAGTCATATTAAATTAATTCATTATTAGCTCTTTTTGGATTTGATTTCTAATGTGCATTGTCTCTTTAACGTCATTAGTTATCCAAGGGGCTTAAAGTCTGTAATATTTTTTGATTCAAATTGAACACAATTCTATCAAAAGTCATTCAATCTGTAAATCAACGTTACCCGTGTTTAGGATACCATTAAGTACATTTCTGTTGTTGATAAATGATTTACAAAGATATAGGGGAGTCATTTTTAAGGCCCTGGAATGTCTTGAAAAGAGGCTTCCTTTTGGGCTTGTTTATGTCTAGCATAGGAATATTGAGCTCATGATCTGCAATTAGGCAGGGAAGTACTTCCAAATTGGGTATTCTTTCCACCATTTGTTATTATTAGATATATCAGAATCCTAGAAGTTGGGGCTACATGGATCGGTTTTGGCACTATATGTATTAACTTCACAGTCATGATCACCCTTTTCATTTTGTTATCTGCTGAGAGGAAGTCATCATTGAAGTCACTAACTAAATGCACGGGTTTGTGGAGGATATAGATATTTCTGAATGTTACTAGTAGATGCTTGAATGAACTGTAAGGGGCTTTTGGGTGACGGTAAACACATCCCATAATGAAATATGGAAATTTCTGATACTGCACAGTGATCCATATATCTTTGAGCTCTTCAGTTTTTTTTTTCCAGACCTGTGTTTATTTCTGATGCACTGCAGTACTTTTTGACATAAGTACAGATCCCACCCCCACGGC
>JAXCGZ010001036.1:27500-29766 GCA_037179515.1 Halocaridina rubra
ACTATAAAGAGTTTCCTGTTTTTCTTCTCTCTTTCTCTTTTATTCTGCATATTCTACTTTCTTTCTGCTAGGTTGGGGGACTTGAATATCGCCTCCATGTTCTTCCGCATGTCATAAAAGTCGACTAAATGGGATGGAGCGAAGGAAATGATTATTCTTTTCGTTTGCAGAAAAGACTATCGTCTCTATGTGTATCCCGGCACGTCGTAAAAGCCGACAAAGTGGGGATAAGCAAGGGAAATGATCCCTCTTTCTTGCTGCCTGTACTTTCATGTTCCATTCTCTTTGAAACAAGAATACCGCCTCTATGCTTCCCCGCGTGTAATAAAAGACAACTAAATACGGCGGAGCTTGGGGACTGACTTCATTCCCCTCAGTTTTCATTTGCAAGTTTCAATAGTCTGTTAATTAGTGAACATTACTCAGAAAGTCACGATAGAAACCCCAAATGCACACACACACACACACACACACACACACACACACACACACACACACACACACACACACACACACACACACACATACATTAATGTCATCAGATGAAATGAAAAAGACTTACCGAATTCTAGGAAATTTTTAGATTACCTTTATATTATTCAAAGCTCTTTTCAAAGGCAAAGCGAAAATGGGCCAGAGCATTATAAAGAGAGAGAGAGAGAGAGAGAGAGAGAGAGAGAGAGAGAGAGAGAGAGAGAGAGAGAGAGAGAGAGAGAGAGAGAGAGAGAGAGAGAGAGAGAGAGAGAGAGAGAGAGAGAGAGAGAGAGAGAGAGAGAGAGAGAGAGTTTTATACGGCTTTTAAGAACTTCCAATATAAATGAATCATTCACTCCAGTAAAATTGGCAGCTAGCTTGTTAGTTAACGCCCTCTTGTCCTTAACGAATTAAAGACTGCACTGATTTCGTATTTTAGGGAATACCTTTTAGCTATCTTTAATGTTAAGGTATATTTTATTATGAATGTATATTGGCAGCTACTTTCTACTTCTCTCTAACAAACAAACAAAAATAACAGATTTAGTATTTTAAGGCATTATATTTAGTATTGTGAAGCAAATTGACAACGCCCTCATTTTTGTAACAATGCAAAAATTTGCTCTTCCAATATATGATCTACCATGAACATTCACATTCCAATATGTTCTCTACCAAGGTTTTTCCATTTAACTAGCAAACAAGGTAGTTGTTAACAATAACAATATAATACGTGCACTATCAAGGTTTTCCAATTTAATTTACCCAAACAAACAATTAACCTATCCTAACCTGACTTAACATAATCTGGGGCTAGGTTAGGTTAATTATTCCACATTTATATTTCAAAATAAATGTAATTTAATTATTTTCTTATTTTTTAATATTTTGGCCAATTACAATGGTAGGTATTTGATTGTCGGTAGAGCAAAACTGAAAGAGCACAAAAGAAATTCCCCATGAATTTGTATCGCAGGAAATAATATTAGGTACTTTAATATAAAAGAATTATTCATATTGAATGATATTTGACAAAAACATTGCTAATTATTTTTCTTCTTCTGAAAAACAAATTAAACGACACTCATTTCTTACTATGCGGAATATTTATATGTTCTCGGCATAAAAGAATTATTTGTACATTTTGAATATGAATTGATAGCAAAATATAATTGACATATATTTCTTAGATCCATATATATATATATATATATATATATATATATATATATATATATATATATATATATATATATATATATATATATATATATATATATATATATTTTATTTTTTTTTTATTTATTTATTTTTTTTTTTTTAAGAGTGTGACACCGGGACAGGCAGAAACTGCCCTCATTAACAAAGGCCCGGGCACGAGAAAATACCAAGACGAAGGAAAAGAAAAAGGTTAAGGCCAAGGCAGAGATGAGGTAATGTCACACAAAGGAAAACAACAGACAGAAAAGAACAGTCAAAGTAAAGAGGACCCAGATATATGGAGGACTAGGCTCTGAGATGACGATAGATCTGCTTTTTGAAGGATGAAAGGTCATAAGAATTAGGAAAGACAGAAGGAGGAAGAGAGTTCCAGAGTCTGGACGTAGATGGGAAGAAGCTGTCGCTGCCCCGACCAATCCGCGAAATACATATCTCCACACAGTACCTGTGAGATGAGGCCGCTTGGCGAGTGTTACGTGGCCTCGGCAGTGGAGGAGGGATGCAACTCGCCAACTCCTCAGAGCAGCGATGGAAGTAGTAGCGATAGAAAAGCGAAAGGGAAGATACCTTA
>JAXCGZ010001037.1:0-15000 GCA_037179515.1 Halocaridina rubra
CATAACTGACTCCGCAAGAATCATCTAGGTTGTAGTCGGCGTTGAAAGGTAAAGTTGGGGGGGGGGGGGGGGGAAATCCTTCTGACTCTTGAGATTCCTACTACTCCCCCTCTTCCTCTTCCCTCCGGCCTTTGAGGTGGAAAGGGGGGTAAAGGGAGAAGGGAAATCGGAACTGGGTGGAAGAGGTAATCACACTAATGGAGGAATCACTACGTAGCTAAACGGACACACAAACTTACATTTAAACAAAGGCACCCACGGCTGCGTTGTAAGTGTATAATGCACAAGTACATACTCACACACATACATTATACTCATATAATGCCGAAATATATAAACATTTACGTGCAATACACATCCACACTTACGCACACACAAACACAAGCTTTCTGCGTATAAACATGTATTGGAGATACACACATATACGCACGCAAATACGGTGTGCGCATGTGATGTTCAAATACACATAAAAATATTCACACACACACACACACACACACACACACACACACACACACACACACACACACACACACACACACACTGTATGCATATAATTCACAAATACATATAGTATCTCAAATAAGCAGTATTCATATGATGAAAACTATATATACAAATATGCTCACACACACACACACACACACACACACACACACACACACGCGCCGCGCGCGCGCGCGCGCTCGCGCGCTCGCGCTGTGCGCACTTAATTAACGAATACACTTCCACATATACGCACCCACATACCTTTATTGATCATAATGTACGAGTACATATATTCATGCACACATGATGTACACACATAAGGCATATATATACAACACAAGCGCACACACACCCGTTATATACAATGCACAATACAGACACATACACACTACTTATGCGCATATAATGCACGCACAAGCACACTCTGTATGTTAATGCATAAATGGAAGCACACAAACGAACTCACAAGCTTTATGAATTAATGTATAAACATAATGGCATACGCTGTATATATGACACAAATACATATGGAAATTGTATGTATATTATCCCTAAATCCATACAGATATATATTCGAGCTGTACACACGTTGTGGTCAAATACGGAAACAGACACACATGCAAATACATACACACATACAATAACACATACACAAAAGCTCTTGCTTTCTCGAAGAGCAAATCACGCCATTAAATATAAAGGCATCTAGGAGTTACATATGAGGTAAATACACCAGTATACTGTGATAGTATATTTCATCATAAAAGCTGCAATCACAATTATTATCTTTTATGTTGTGCATACTTTAAATGCCATCTCACTGTGACACAAGGAGCGTATATAGTGGCACCTGTTTTAATTATAGAAATGGCAATATCTGCTCTAAAGCGACTCATTTTCCAAAATGGCCACATATGTCAGCAAGCGTATTGGAGAGAGAGAGAGAGGAACATATTGTAATATAGTTCAGTATCACTTTCCGAAGTTTCCATTTATTGATATCGTTTGGAAAATGAATATTGTCTAGTTCCGTATGACGTCTAAAGGTTCTCAACCTCAGGTAAAAATACATACAACGTTGTTTTGTCAGCGACCGTATTCGCGAGATAGAAAAATATATTCAAATAGTTTTCAGGATCACTTACCAAAGTTTCCATTAATCAGTATCATTTCGAAAATTATTATTTTTTTGTTTCTGCATAAATTCAAGAGATTCTATACCTTTTTAAGAGTAAGCACCCGTATCAATGACGTATTCTTTTAGTGAGCGTATTGTAGAGACAGAGAATATGCTGAAATTGCGCTCAGTATCAGTTAACGAAGTTTCCATTTATCGATATCAATGGTATAATGAACATGTCCTTATTTCCGCATAGAGTATAGAGGTTCTTTACCTTTTTGAGTGTTAGGTACCTCTAATAATGATGTTTCTAGAGGTTCTTCATCATTTTAAGTGTCAGGTACCCCTATAAATGACGTATTTATTTAACATTTCTATATATGTGTAAAGGCTTTTGACTTTTTTAGGTGTCAGAGACTCCTGTCAGTCACCTAGTTCTATCAACGCGTGTCTTGTAAATAACATCACTTTGGAAATTAACAAGTCCATGTTTCAGTATATATTCTAGAGTTTCTTAACTTTGTGATCGTTGGCGGGAAGGCAGAGTAAACCGACAGCTGTTACATGCTGAAAACTTAGTGAAGCCTCGTTGAAGACTTACTGAAGACTTAATTCATTAATCAATATGGTCAATTAACATTAAGTTTATATGAACTGCATAGTGGTGCGTAGTGCACTCTAGGGAGTTATCATAGAGATAGCATCATGTTTAAAAAGATGAGATCAGGAGGCAACTTTGGAAGGTTTTTACGGTTTGATAAAGATAATATCTGGACGGTTCCTGACCGAGCCCGGAAAGGCGATGGTACAGGAATTGATGAGTTGGTTTACGTAGATGTGAGCCATCCGTCTATATGTTGTGGTGAATTGCTTTAATATTGACCATAAAAAGCATTGTTGGCGATGTCCTCAGAGAGACGGTGGCTTGTGAGGAAATCTGCGGCCGAAGATCCGTCACTTGACTCTGTAGAGAGTGAGAGAGGGCATTTTTATAATGGACAGGAATTGTGTGCCAGAGATGTCCCTGATACAGAATCTGGTGTTACTATGGTTGGCGGTAAAGGGAGGAAAGATGGAGGGAGGCCTCTGGAACTGACAGGAAATCATCTCCGCATCTAGCTGTGGGTCGGCCTTGGAGATGAGGGCATATGAAAATGCAGCTCCTATTGGCATTGAGAGGTGTAGAGGCAGCTTAGCGGGCAGGGAGACACTGCCAAGGCCTCTGTTGGTTGAAGTTTAGCATGAGGCTGTCTACGCATCTAGTAGGAGATCGTCGTTGGAGATGAGGGCATCCGTCACCTTCTGTTGGTATCAGTAAAGGCGGCTTTAACTGGCGTCGGGAAGAGCTAGAGCCAGCTTGACAAACAGGGAGACTCTGACAGGACCTTTGAGTCAGGGGGAACACGTGCCTTGATTGGCTGTTGGGTACTGCAGGAGGCCGTCTGCACAAGGGGTCTGTCTCCATCTTGCTGGTGTTTAGAAAAGCAATTCTAACTGGCATCGGAGAGATGCTTGAGGCATCCTGAATTGCGGGAAGGCTTGTATGGGTTCATTGCACATTCTTTTGGAGGGCAACTTGGCAGCGATGTACACGGTGCAGAGGAAGGTGGCTTAGAAAGGCAAGGCAAATCAGCGATGCATCCATCTCTGCCTTGTTGGCATCTGAAAGGGCTGCTCTATCTGGTGTCGGGATATGCAGGAGCCAATCTGAGGGGCAGGGAGGCCTGCATGGGTTTGTTGGTCATTCTCTTAGAAGGCAAGCTGGCATCAAAGGAGATGGTATGCAGAGGCAAGGCAAGGCTGCATTAAGAGGCAATATTTCATTCATAAGGGCCACCAGTTTGTGCGTCAACAGCAAGACAGAGTAAAATGATGATGGTTACATTTTGAAGACATCAGTAAAGAGTTGTTAAAGACTTATAGAAAACTTTATTTACTAGTCTAAATGGTCAGTTTACATTCAGTTTGTGGAGACTGCATAGTAGTGTATGTTGATATAGGCTCTGGAAGGAAACACTCTATTCTGGCATGTATATTTACAAGAGACTATGCATATATATTTATAAGAGACTATACACCTGGGCAAACAGAAGAGGCACTAACCTAGTGTGACTAACAGGCCAAAAGGCTGATACACAAATAACAGGACCCGAGGCTGATATCCGACAATGGCTGATATGCGACTAACCATATAGTATTGCAGTACTTATGAAGAGAACATATCCTTTACTGTTTTCCACTAGTTTATTCACAATACCATATATTGTTCCAAGGTTCCAGCTGCCATATTGGCCATCAGCTTTAAGTAAAGTGCACTAGCTAACAGCCAAGTACGTAACTGGCCCACTAGCTTATTAAAGGACCACTTAATACACATATCTGCACCTTCTTCCCCCATCACACTCATAGTAACATTATGAGCGGACTCTCTTTTCTATGAGTCAAAGTGAACAACGTGGGACAGTGGGAGGATTATTTACAGGACTTTGCAATGCCAAAGCAAGGGGTCACAGGGACATGGGGATTAGGGTCAGCACTAGAAGAGGACACTGGACGGAGATGTCAACGATTCAGCCACCAGACTCGTCCACTTGGAAGTCATGTCTCGTACTCCCTGTACCTGCTGCAGCCCATAACTACTCCTACCTTGTCCCAACAGCGTGACACCGGGTCTTGAATTTGGACTCGCTGGCCGAGAGTCAACCTGGCAAGGGAACAGGTGTGGGAATTGTACTGGCTCTTGACTTGTTCAGCATGAGCGGCACCTCGGCAGTCACAGTCCTCAGTCCATGCTTGTCATTCATTGGAGAGGGTCTCTAGGTGGGCCAGGACAAAGGAGCGGAGGGGATGGCCATACAGCACCTGGACAGGAGAGTGACCTGCAGACATATGGGTGTTGTGTAGCTCTAGGAGAGACCCCTGTCGAAGTCCTCACAGTCGATGTTTCTAGTAGGTGCCATCTTCAAAATGAGGTGCTTTACAGACATGACTGCCACCTTGGCATGTCCATTTGATTGGGGATAGTGGGGCGAGGACATCACATGATGCACTCTACATGAATTTCTGGAAGTCAGCACTACTAAATGGTGGGCCTCCAGCAGTCCTGTCCTGAGGAAGAGGGGAACACCAGCTTTTCGGAAGTATCTGCAGAACATGCTGACAACTCTTGAAGCCGTTGCATCCGGTCTGCAGGGTATGAACACAGGCCAGCATGACAGTCTGTTAGCAATTACCAGGAATGGCTTCCTTGTAACCTGGAAGAAATCAGTGGAGACAGACTTGAAAGGCCCCGTAGGGTGATCGTCAGACCAGAGGGGTACTTGTTGCTACCTAGGCTGTAGAAAGCAGCTTGAAGGGAATCTGGAAGGTACACAGGTGAGGATACGTTTATAGGCGGGGTCCGCTTTTGCTGTGGCTTTAAGTCCTGAAGAGTCCTGTTGGATTCCGTAGAAGGTATTGACTCATCCACCGTGGTGAGGCATTGCATGTAACGATGCGTCGTCCGTGACGTCAGTTACCGTGTTTCTTGTGGGGAAAAGGGGAAGCTCTATCGGAGCCTGAAGAGCTGTTCCGACCCTTGGCCTGTTTCTTGCAACATCTGTTGTGGTGACCAGTCTTGTTGCAATTGCAGCATTGCACATCCTTGGCTGGGCATCTAGGGGTCCTGGCCCAGTGACCCTTAAGGCAACAGTAGGCACAGGTGCCGTTGGCATTAGGGCACCTAGTGGTAACGGCATAAGGCTATTATTCTGAGAATAAATATTCTCTGCTACTGCTTAAACTAAGGGTTCTTAATTCGTATAAGTGTCAAATACACCTATCACTGATGTAGTTTTTTGTATAATTATTATTTGAAAAATATACATACTTCAAGTATTATTATACTAGAGGCTCTTAATCTTTTTAAGTGTCAGGTACCCATATCAATGACGTGGTATTGTTTATCGATATTACTAAAAAATCATAAACATTCTCTTCGTCTCCCTATGCTAAATCTATTTAATAATCTGGTACCCCTATCAGTAACTAATTACCGTGTCTCGATATTACTTGAAATATAAAAATTCTCAGCTTTTGCCTAAACCAAGGTTTCTAAACCTATTTAAGTATCAGGTGCCCCTATCAATCCCTTTTTTCCGAGTCTAGATATTATGAAAAAATCTTAGAGATTTATTTAGTCTTTCAATAGATGATAAAAAAAATCTCTACATTCAAGTCAGCAAATACAGCTAGTTCCTATAAAAAATTGACATGACATTAGTTTTCAGTTTCTTCACTTTATGTCAGACACAAAATTTGTTAGATGATATAAACATGAAATATTAAAGAAGGAAAATGACTACAGATAAAAACAAAGTTTGCTTTTTATATAATTTAAAGTTAGCATGTTCATTTAGTTTTGTCAAAATCGCACATGTGACATAAGCGGTGTATGTAGTATACTATCATGTAAATATTCTATATGGCATAAAAATACAGTAGAGAAACACTAGCATTGTGTTGTAATGAATAATTTAGATGCCAAGAAATGTAAGTTTGCAAAATCTCAATAAACGAATGGTCATTGCTGAATGGGAAAATAGATTGAGAGAGAGAGAGAGAGAGAGAGAGAGAGAGAGAGAGAGAGAGAGAGAGAGAGAGAGAGAGAGAGAGAGAGAGAGAGAGAGAGAGAGAGAGAGAGAGAGAGATAAATGGATTGGTCAGAGCAGTGGTTGGGGGAAGTGAGACGCCGGGTACTTTAGAAAGGAGAGACATTGAATATTAACCAACGTTCGAGTGGATACAGCACTTCGGTAAACATAAATAAAAATGATAAATGAGAAGAATCTATTAAAGCTACTATTCATATTATAGTGTTTTCATGACAGCGAACACAAGGATGATAGAACTACTTGGTGCTTTGCACGTGTTACAAGTAGGGAAAAAGGTTTAGCCTCCCTGTTATCCCTTCAGCGGTGAAATCTGATAAGGATGGTTTTCTCGTGGGATAAAGGTCCGAATCTGATATGATCTCTCTTCCTACTTTTTACTCCAACTATTGTCGAGTATAAATATCAAGGGAGAAGAATTGCTTTATCCGCTCATTTAACTTTCTGCAAGATACATAGGATCCAATTGGCACATAAACGTAATGGATATAAGTAATAATAAGAAGATGACATGTATACATATATATGTTCAAACATACATGCACAAACATACATGCCTATATAAGAGCCTTAAATAGGATAAATTTAGTAACAAGAAAGTACGTACATACATACATACATACATACATACATACATACATACATACATACATACATACATACATACATACATACATACATACATAAGATCTGAGAGGACTGGTGGTGGGATAGCACTGCTCATAATTGAAAAGATTCAGGTTGAAGAAATAAACTTTGCTATAGAAAGTGAGTTCAAGGAATTTCTTATTGCTCACATAAATACTGGGTCAGGGAGCATTATGATAACTGTTGTATATAACCCACCAAGAAACCAACATAGGCTAGAAGTTTATGAGGAAAGTCATATAGGTACTCTTGAAGTCATAAACTCAGTTGTTAACATAGTACGGAAGAGAAAATGAAGGATTTTTATTATGGTAGATTTTAATCATAAAGAGATAGATTGGATATATCTTGACCCACACAGTGGTGAGGACTCATTCGGGGCAAGATTCCTAGATTGCGTACAAGGGACTTTCCTACACCAACATGTACTGGAACCAACGAGAGCCAGGTTTGGGGATGAGCCATCGCTACTCGATCTAGTATCCACAGATAACGTGTTGGATATTGAAAAACTTGAGTATAAACCACCAATTGGAAAGAGTGTTGTTGTTGATGGAGTATATCATTGAAGATGTTCTGCCTGAGAGTAGAGACACTGAGGACGCGAGGAGGAACTATCCAAAAGGAGATTACATAAAAAAGAATGAGCTTATAACAAATATGTACAAGAAATTTACGACATCTTTTGTGATGAATATGGGAAGATAGTAGACTGCTGCATACCTGTCACCAAAGTAGGTGTAATTCATGCCAGAGAGAAATGGTTTGATAATGAGTGTAAAAGAGCTAAGGAGAGGAGAGACAAATGCTGGAAATTGTATAGGAGGAGAAAAAACATAAATGCCTGGCAGACCTTTAAAAGAGCAAGAAATGAATACCTAAGTAAAAGAAGTGAAGCAGAGAGAGACTATGAAAGGGACATCACCAGGAAGGCTAAAGAAAATCCCAAGCTTTTCCACAGCTTTATCAGAGGAAAATTGAAGGTAAAAGAGCAGGTTTTAAAGCTTAAAAGAGCATATGGAAGCATCCCTCAGGCGGATGAAGAGATCTGCAAAGAATTGAACAAGGAGTTTCAGTCAGTAATTACAGTAGAAAAGGCCCCATCCCCTCAGATTGCAGAGATAGAAGCTCATGGGCCGGTATTAGAGAACATCATCCTTTCAACCACATAGGTATGCAAAGCGCTGATAGAGTTAGAAGTCCATAAAGCTACAGGTCCTGATGATATATCCCCTCGTGTACCTGTAAAATGTGCAAATTCAGTACCAGCGGCGCTAAGTATCATATTTAAAAAGTCGCTTGAATCAGGGGAGATTTCAAGATGCTGAAAACAAGTGAATGTGATACCTATCTTCAAAAAGGGAAGGAGGGATACGGCTCTAAACTATAGACCTGTTTCCTTGACCAGCATAGTTTGCAAAGTTATGGAGAAACTATTAAGGAAACATATCTCTCTTCAGTTGGAATCCTTCAACTTTTTGTCAGTGAGACAACATGGCTGCAGAGGAGGTAGATCAACAGTAACAAACTTTGTTAGAATTTTATGATGAGGTAAGCCGAATCTTACAGGAAAGAGAGTGCTGGGCAGATTTCATATTCCTAGACTTCCAGAAAGTATCTAACACTGTCCTGCACGGGAGACATATTAGGAAGCTTCAAGCAATGACAAGAATAGGTGAAAATGTCTTGAAATGAATAAAAACATACTTAGAAGGAATGGAACAGAGGGTTATAGTAAGACACTCAGTGTATGAAAGGAGAAGAATTAATAGTGGAGTTCCACAGTGTTTAGTTTTAGGGCCACTTTTGTTCCTTGTATATGTAAATGACCTACCAGAGTCTCTAAATTCATTCATGAATATATTTGCAGATGATGCAAAGATTGTGAATAAAGTAAGAAACAAGAACAATGGTAGAGAACTTTAGAAAGATCTAAATAGTCTGCATGAGTGGTCAGCAAAGTGGCTAATACAATTCAATACTTCAAAATGTAAGGTAATGAGAATTGGTACATGTGCAAGAATGTCCAAGCTTGACTGCTTGGTGGCAGAAGTAGAAGTTCAAGAGACAGAGGATGGGAGGGATCTAGGAGTAAACATACTGGCCAATTTGTCTCCAGAAATGGATATAAATGGCATAGTAAGGGCAGCATATGCTTTCTTAGCCAATGTAAGGGTAGCTTTCACGCACATGGACAAGGAAATGTTTAGAAATATTTATGTAACCTATGTGAGGCCAAAGCTTGAATATGCAGCCCCCTTTTGGAATCCGCACTTGAAAAAGCACATAGTTAAACTAGAAAACTTTCAAAGACATGCCACGAAACTGGTGCCAAAAATACGCAATCTCAGTTATGATGAGAGGCTGAGGGAATTAGACTTACCATCACTCGAAGCTAGAGGAATGAGGGGGGATATGGTGACAGTTTATAAATTCCTTCATGGTTATGACAGAGTGGATAGGAATTGATATTTTGATATGGCTGGCACTAGAACTAGAGGTCATAGTTTGAAACTTCATAAGAAAACTTCTTTGCAGGATGTAAGGAAGTATTGTTTTAGTGTAAGAGTAGTTGATAATTGGAATTTGCTAAGCGTGGAGGTAGGTAATGCAAATTCAATCCATAGTTATAAGGACAAGTACGATAAGTATCACTAAGTACAAAATGGAACCGATCAGGAGACGGAAAGTTACGAGCATTGGGCTCTTTCTCGTAAACACAATTAGGTAATTGCAATTAAATAATTACCTACATACATACATACATTCATAAAATAAATAATGCATATATCACTACATACCCATTTAAGTCTAAATAACAGTGTAAAGTAATTAACAAACCGAGCAACGCAAATAAACTCAAACCCTAGTCTTACTACATCATGCTAATTGTAAAATTTAATCTTTGATCATTCTATTATCAAGATGAAAATGGGTGAAGACTGAAATGAGCACGATCATAACAGGGATGATGGAAGCGAGTGAGTGTGAGTATGTATATTTATGAATACACTCTCGGATAATCTGCACCAAAACTTAATATAAATACAAAGCTTTCTGATAAGCGAATTCAGTTGAGGAGAGAGTAAGCTGCGTTTCATCCGAGAAGTCGGGATCACTTGATCGAGTGCAGTACAGGAATTCTCGATTCTTGTTATTGGTTATCGAATAAAATTTGGAGATAATTGGTTTATCACATAATTAAATATTATTTTTTTTACTTTAAATGAGTGGTTGCTCATTTCAGTTTTTTTCACATGTTTTACTGATCTAAACATGTACGAGTACATTAAGAAACCTGAGCACCATAAAACTTTGAAAACCAGTGTCTTTACTGGAAATGTTTCAACGTCGTTGGAGGCATACAAAAGCAATGATGGTTTTACTGGACATGTTAATGTAAGTTATTTCTTAATTAATGTATATGTATATACTCTGCTTCAATCTATTTATGTATATGTTACTTTATTTACCTGATCACACGCAAATCTGTTTTGTCTTTCTACGAATTGCATTATTCGTGGTGACTCCATTTTCAAACACGAGGACTTTCCTGTATGTAAAGTTATTTGTTATATTCACGGCTAATATGAATAATCACCTGGTCATTTTTCATGTTTATCATACTTTATTTTTATTTGCTTTCTTTGCCTCTCAGTCATTTATCATTAGAATTTATATTTTTATTTTATTTTCCAGTTTCTGTAGGTCTCATCTAACATCATATATTTTATATTTTTCTCTCTCTGTCTCCCCTGTTTATCACCCGATAAATGATGTGTTACGTTTGATTTCGCAGCTCATGTTTTCCTAAGACTTATGTAACTTTGTATCATTTAAGTTTATTATGACTCCTTTACCTCGCTTCCTCTTCTTTAACTTAGTCACATTCTATTCCAATTTTCAGCGAAAGCAAAAGGTCTTTTCCACTGAGCTACGGAGGAATTTTTTTTCTTTTTTGGCAACTTCTCTTAGTATTTCATTTTCTAATTTCCTCTTTTTCCTTCCTCTTCTCCACGTGCTTCTACTCCATTTTGCAACAGTAGGTAGCGCTTATCAACCGAGCCACGAAGGGTTGCTTATCCTGCTTTATATATATATATATATATATATATATATATATATATATATATATATATATATATATATATATATATATATATATATATATATATATATATATACACTTCACGCTGATCTTCTTCAGCGACAGGGTGTCACATATTTATGCGGGGTTGCTGTTTCTCGTTTGCCTCTTGGAGACTAGTGGTTGATTTGTGCTCAAGCTTTTACTGTCGGATGACTCTCCTGTTGCAAACCGTTCGGCACCCGAGTTGAGCTGGTTTGCTCTCCAAGTAGTTCATTTCTTTTTCTCATCTCCATTAACACAATTCTTTCTCTTTTCTCCTTTTACCCTCTTTATTATCATAATCTTCTGTTACCCTTTCAACAAACACATAAGCTGAACTACTGAGCTACGAAGGTTTTTTTTCTTAATAATTTTAATTGACAGCTTATCTAATGTTCATATGGGGTTTTTGTTTCTCATTGGGCTCTCACTGCTTTTCACTAGCCCCTTGGAGAATAGTGGTAGATTTCAACTTAAAATCTTACAACATGATTCACTTCCTGATGCCAACTATCTCCAGTGATCCGGGCTTGGGACCCAAACCCAGATAAAGTGGCATACTCCAAAAGTTGCTGGATTTATCCTTCCTAATATCTATTAACACTAATCTTCCTCCTTCTTTATCTTTATAATCATCTGTTTTATCATTTTAATAAGAGCAGGCGCTTATCCACTGAGCTACGAAAGCTTTTTTCCCCTCCTAATCATCATCTTTGTTGAAAGTTTATCCCATGTTCATATGGGGCAACTGTTTCTCGCTTGCCTCATGAAGACTAGAGGCTGATTTGGGTTGATAATTTAACGATCTGATACACTCTGTTTTATACCAACCCTAAATTGATCTGGACTCGGTACCGGCACCCTTTTGAACTGGCTTACTTTCCCACTGGTAGGATATTCCATTTATTCTCTTCCTCATTTACTTTTCCTCCTCCTTCACTTCATCCTCTTCTCTTCCATCTCTTTAGCCATCTGAACCTCCCCTCGTCTCTTCCCCAGCTACACCATCTGTCTGAAATATCGCTTAATGACTCTGAAAAAGTCTTCAGCTACGTGCATAGGTCGACACCACCTGCATCGGGTTTCCACCTCTCCCAGCTGTTGCTTTCCCAGATGGCCACCTCATGGAAAAGGACACATCCTTCGTTTCATTTGCAGCCCTCGATAGAGATATATTTCACTATTTATGTAGTTAGCTATGTATCTACTTATTTTCTTTGTTTCTTATTTATTTATTTATTTATTTATTTATCATATATATATATTGGTTTTCATTTTATTTATATTTTTATATTATATATTATATATATATATATATCTATCTATATATATATATATATATATATATATATATATATATATATATATATATATATATATATATATATATATATATATATATATATATATATATATATATATATATATATATATATATATATGGTAGGAAAAGCCCAAAATAAAACAACGAATATATATATATATATATATATATATATATATATATATATATATATATATATATATATATATATATATATATATATATATATATATATAAAGTACTTATTAATTTCCTGACCTAAACTGGTCACCTACCATTTTATACTGTATGTTAACAGTTCAGTGTTATTAATAATATATATATATATATATATATATATATATATATATATATATATATATATATATATATATATATATATATTAATTAATTAATTAATTAATTAATTAATTAATTAATAAATAAATAAATAAATAAATAAATAAATAAATAAATAAATAAATTAATTAATTAATTAATTAATTAATTAATTAATTAATTAATTAATTAATTAATTAATTAATTAATTAATTAATTAATTAATTAATTAATTAATTAATTAATTAATTTATTTATTTGTTTATTAAATGTTCCTTACAAGTAAGGTACTTGTTGGCCTTTTTGAAGACTGAACTCCTAGAAGAAAATGTTCAACCATTGACCCCATTCATCTAATGCTGTACTTAATTAGTCTGCCGAGTTTAAAGGAGGAGATCTAAACCTACATGAGGACGCCACTTTTCTCCCCATCTTATCCTCAAGTGAGGTTATGTTGACGTTTGCCGTTTTGATACCAGTATGAATCCCCTTTCGAATAAAAGTGGACACAGACAGGCTGGAGCTGGGGAATTATTGCTGGATGCCCTTCCCAGTTACTCGTGGTGGGCTCGAACCTAGGTTGTCACTTCCCGAATTGAGTGATCTAACCAATGCGCTACTGCGGTCCCCTAGTGAGGTTATGTTACTAAATTTTAATATTCAACGTCGAATGTGAAATTCAAGAAATAAAACAAATATCATTTATTTATTTCCAGTCTACTAATTCCGCCACTGGGGGAGCACGGCAGCTCAACTCTTTGCCGATCCCAAGCCATAGTCAACGGAGTAGGTTCATTTAAGGAAGGTCATTCATCTGTGAAGCTTTGAGCTAAATCCATTGCTAGTCCTCAAGAGGCTAGTGATATGAAGCGACTCCATATGAATATGGGAAAGCAGTCGAGGAAGTAAATTGTTTTACATCTGTTAAGTTTTGCCCACACCCACTGCTTTTTGGGGGGTTCAATTCTGTTCCTCAGATTTGTAGGCTCGGGTAAGCAAAACAAAGTGGATACATTTCATTTTTATTTTCACCACGAGTGCAAACTCTTCTCTGAGCTGAAAGACTTACCTCACGAAGCGACTGATCGAATGGAAGCACAAGCGCAAGTTGCAGTGGTTGACGAGTTCAAGTCCTTTTTTGCGTGGAATGAATGGCATATTGTCAAATTCACCAGTCTGTCGCTATATGAAGAGCTGTGGTGGTGCGGTAGTAGGGCTCTTAACTCGGGCAGTGACAGACTTGCAATCAAGCCCATTGCGAGGGGTTAGGAAGGGCATCCAGCCTCCATTTCCCAGCTCCAATCTGTGTCCACAACCACAATAAGAGTTAATAGCAACAAATAACACGGCAAACAATATCATTCTGTCGACTTCAGGGTCACCTACAATTTAAGAACTTAGATCTTATTAATTGGCAGTTTTTCCTACGTTCACTTGAGGTAGCTGTATCTCTCTAGCCTCTTGGAGACTGATTTTGCCTTTGGATCCAAACTTATGTTCGGATAACCTTCACATCTTCTCTATGGATCCGGGTTCGGTACCGGCATTAAGGTGACCTGGCTTCCTACACCAATGGCCAGATTAGGAGCTAATATACATATGCAATGGCCACAATTCCTTTTGTAAGAGGATGGCCGAGCCAAAGCACACACATTCACCAGAGACTAATATGGAGCTTTATGTAAAATCAGCCCATTGGTGGAGCAAGCCAACTCAACTCGGTGCTGGTTCCAAGCCCGAAGCCATATAACATGTTAATGTTAGGTAGGTCAGCATATCATAACCTCTAAGAGACTAATGGGAAACAAAGACCCTATGTGATGCAGGGGAAAACATAATGATCAAAGGAGACATCTCATAATAGTGACACATATATGCATTCATACATACATACTTATATACATTCGCCAGATACATAATTCTATTCGATGCTCATTTGATAGTCTAACAGAACACACACGTGGAAATACAAATGTAAAAGTGGAATAATATCACAAACAAAATGGAAATAAACGCACACTATAAACAAAATTGATTCAAATGGAGCGTGATATTCTTCATTCCTTATCTTAATGTTTTATCATTATCATATGGAGCCGCTGTTTCCCACCACTCATTTCAAGACTAGTGTTGATTTTAGATTAAATATAAATGATCTGATGGCCTTTTGTAACACCTAATCCGTTATTCAAGGCTTGGGACAGGAACCAAATTGAGCCGTCTTACTCCTCCATTGGCAGAATTAAAAACTCAGTTAAGGCAACATGAGGATTCCATTTCAACGGGCTTGAGACAGGCATCCAGTAAAGCTGTTTACTCTCCC
>JAXCGZ010001037.1:20000-29722 GCA_037179515.1 Halocaridina rubra
TCTTCTTCTAATTATTATTATTATTATTATTATTATTATTATTATTATTATTATTATTATTATTATTATTATTATTATTATTAATTATTATTATTATTATTATTATTATTATTATTATTATTATTATTATTATTATTATTATTATTATTATTATTATTATTATTATTATCACATAAAATAAACTCAAAATTTTTCCTGATTAAAAGAAAAAAAGTTTAAGATCTTAGGGATTCAAAAGAGGCTAAATTATAAAGTACAATGAAGTTGTAAATTGGTTACATTAACTAATAAGTGTTAAGCAGAATAATAATAATAATAATAATAATAATAATAATAATAATAATAATAATAATAATAATAATAATAATAAAATAATAATATTAATAATGATAGCAATAATAATAATAATAATGATAATAATAATAATAATAATCATAATAATAATAATAATAATAATAATAATAATAATAATAATAATAATAATAAAATAATGATATTAATAATGATAGTAATAATAAAAATAATAATAATAATAATAATTATAATAATAATAATAATAACAATAACAACAACAACAACAACAACAACAATAATAATAATAATAATAATAATAATAATAATAAGAAGAAGAAGTAGAAAACTTTTTTCAATACTCTTTCACATCAAAGATTTTCATACTGGTCATTTTTTTTAAGTAAAAAACAAAATGCTTAAGTCGGAGTCGAAGAAATAGATAAACGTATGAATGACTATGAACAAGCAAAAATTGGATACATACCGATATGAAACAAATATATAATTATATAAATAAAGAGATAAATAAATATATAAATAATGAAAGCCAATAAATAATTGCTCTGAGCAATATGCATAGGTCCAAAGAACAACTCGTTATCTACCGATGAGAATATAATTAGGTCAAATATATATTTCCTACTCTACGGAGACGCTGCTTATTATAAATACCGCAGGAAATTCAATCCGTTTAGCAAGTATTAACACTTGTGAAAAAAAGAACAAACACTGCACACCCTACTCAAAACCAGGATACAAACCTATGACTTCTAAGACTGTCAGTTCGCTTCGACGGTTAGTTAAAGTTCTGACTTCTGACTTTGCATTTTCAAAAGTCTGATCAGAGTCGAATTCTTGTCTGGAGTAACGTGTTAATATGGTTTACAAGTGTTATTACTTGTTAAAATGACTGAATATTCAAAAATCCTTTGTAAGCGAGGTAGCAACCTTGAATATGATCAAAAGGTGGGTGCAGTTGGGTAGGATATCCAAAGTTCCCTTACAGCTTATAGAAAAAGACATGTTTCTCTGTGACCTCTTCAAATTCGCGAGTTATGGTGCTAATTTTAAGCTGTGTGTCATGGCTCAGTGGTAGAAGCTCTACCTTCTGGGGTAATATTTGTTTATATTCCTAGAAATACTAGCATCTACCGCTGATCGTGAAAGACCTCTGCTTTTCTAGGTTAAATACGTTGGGTAAAATAAGGAATTAACTACTTCCTGTTTGGCGTTTTTTATTTTATTAAATGTACTCAACGCTGTATGTCGCAGAGGGTAAATATACCCAAGATTGATAACCATTTACCCATCCTAACACGATCAGCATCTCCACCACCCAATCTAGATGATGTTTCTGTTCTTACGATTCAATTAAACCCTCTCTCTCTCTCTCTCTCTCTCTCTCTCTCTCTCTCTCTCTCTCTCTCTCTCTCTCTCTCTCTCTCTCTCTCTTTCCAATTCCCTTCAAATTAATGGCCTGTTCTTCCTCTAGTGTCGTTTAATTACCTGCTGGTAGCAAGTGAAATTACTACTGTAGAGGTCTTAATGGCATTTTCAATAAGGAAACAACTCCACTCTGTTCCGAATGGAATGAGAATATATATATATATATATATATATATATATATATATATATATATATATATATATATATATATATATATATATATATATATATATATATATATATATATATATATATATATATAGAGAGAGAGAGAGAGAGAGAGAGAGAGAGAGAAATTCCTAAACAAGTTGAGTGTTGTCTATAACATCTTGGCAATACAATAAAGCTCACCATAATATAGTGGAAAAAAAAAAAGCACACGTACAGAGCTGGAAAGAAATAAGTAATATAGTAATGACAGCAGGTTCTTACATTAGAGAATATTTAGAAAACAGATAGTAAAAAATTTTATCTACCAGATCTCCCAATAATCATAATATATATATATATATATATATATATATATATATATATATATATATATATATATATATATATATATATATATATATATATATATATATATATATATATATATATATATATATATATATATATATATATATATAATATAACTAGACCGCGTAGCAAAATTATCTCTGCAAGCCTTCTATAAAAGACATTATCCTTCCGTTTTTATCCGTTTGGTGTCTGGGAATATTTGGGTGTATGTGGGAGATGCTTTATTATTGGCGAGTATCTGGGAAAGACGTGGGAGCCAAGTATCCGGGAGGGAGAGACGGAATATGTGCTATATCTAGGTGGGGAAGACGTAGGCGCGTAGTATATGAGTGGAAAAGACGTTGGAGCAGTATCTGAATGGGAAAGACGTGGGAGTGCAGTATCTAGGTGAGGAAGACATGATAGTGCAGTATCCAGGTGGGAATGACGCGCTAGCGTAGTATCTAGATGGGAAAGACGTAGGAGGGTAGTATCTGGATGGGAAAGATGAGGATGTGTAGCAACTGGATGGGAAAGACGTGGGAATATTCGGGAAATGTGATGGTAATACATTTGTGGGAACTCGCTTATTAGGCTATATGGTAGTTCTCAAATATTGACATAAGCTGGGTAGCTTCTTCTTCTTCTTCTTCTTCTTCTTCTTCTTCTTCTTCTTCTTCTTCTTCTTCTTCTTCTTCTTCTTCTTCTTCTTCTGCTTCTTCTTTTTATTATTATTATTATTATTATTATTATTATTATTATTATTATTATTATTATTATTATTATTTTTATTATTGTTATTTTTATTATTATTATTATTATTATTATTATTATTATTATTATTATTATTATTATTATTATTATTATTATTATTATTATTATTATTATTATTATTATTATTATAGAATAGAAAAAATATTCTATCGGCTATAAACCTGGAAAATAAACCCACAGTGGAAAGGAACAGCACTGTCCATTTATAGCTCACTTGTGAATGTATGTATATGTGATATTACTCCAAGCTTTCGTGACCTCCTGGTCACATCTACAAGATAGTGAACTTGATGGTCTCTCTGTTTATTCTAATTCTTTCTTTAGAAAGTGAACTCAAGACTATAAAAAAGACGTTTTCAGAATAGAGGTCGAAAAACTGACCTAGTTTTTTCATAAAAATCTGACCAGGGTTTTGTAAGTAAAGTAGATATTACGTCAGCAGGTATCTTGTACATGCGTTGATCCGTTAAACTGAAGCCTATGAAAATAGAGCACGAGAGAGAGAGAGAGAGAGAGAGAGAGAGAGAGAGAGAGAGAGAGAGAGATAATCACCGTTGCTCTACTTATAAGTGCAACAGCTACATCAATGTTATCAAATATTTACCAAGATGTTTTGGCCATATTACCCATCGTTTGATAGCTTACCCACGCATGGCTCTTTGATGGGGGCGATAGAATATGGGTGTTTAGTTCTTTTAGTCTTCACTTTTTCCAAGATCATATTTTGTTATTTGTATTTTCGCGGTTAACTATATTGGAGCCGTTGAATAAAATGCTATTCAGAAAAGTAATATTTTTGTGTATATTAATATCTAAAGGAAGATGACAAGATGGTCATAGGGTTCGATCCCCGCCACGGGGCTTCAAAATGAGCATTCAAACTTAAACTAGAATTGTGTCTACCAATATTCAAGGAAACTAAATGTAACACATAAAACGGACATTTTTTTTTTCAATATTGTAAGCAAGTCCAGGAATGCTGAGATAGCATTATCATAACAAGCAAACTCTTCGGAAAAGCTGATATGTCACCAAGGCAGTTATATTACTGGTTAATATTTTATACTATTAATACACTTTTTTTTTGTCACGATGTCACTATTAGATCCCTTTCACATGGGGTTGGATAGAGACAATCTGTAGATGGGGATTGATGTTTCGATCCTTCCTAAGTCCCTGTGGCGGGATCGAAGTAACGAATTTCAGAATCGTTACTTCTCAACCTGTGTGCTCTATCACTGAGCTACTGCGACCCTTGCCATGACTATACCTATAATGGATGGGAAGTTGGGATACAAGCAAATAAGCAAATTGCCCTCCTGGTGGGAGGAACAGGGATAACCCCGTCTGGCTTATCTGGCGACAAAGTCTTATCGGAAAGGTGCATTAACTTACATTAGAATGACATTTACAATATAAGATAAGGAACTGATTAAGTCTCAGATAACATAACCACGAAAGATAAGACCTAAAAGAGCTGTTACCATGATATGTAGTATCAAGGTTTGGAATGGGACATAGCCGCACATTCGAATAGAATATATATATATATATATATATATATATATATATATATATATATATATATATATATATATATATATATATATATATATATATATATATATCAGTTCTGAATTACGTTTTCTCGCAGTTTCGAAGCGTTATTATTATTATTATTATTATTATTATTATTATTATTATTATTATTATGATTATTATTATTATTATTATTATTATTAATATTAGTGATTCAACTGCTAGCCATTGGCATATGAATGAAAACTGCGTGACCCAGATTCCGGACACTATGAGAATACAACCACACTGATCGCGATTTCCTTGGAGGGTAGAAGATTACCTGGCGGATCGGCTGTGAAGACTAAGTCATGTTATTTTTAAGTGAGTGGTCATAGTGGTTGTAGCCGTTACCCTGTACTCTCCTAGCAAAGGGCGTTCAATGTGACCTTACCCTAGTTTTTCGCTGAATCCTATCCATGGCGTAGAAAAGCAGTTCAAGTTTGTGCTGGAGCCAAGACTGCAGTAAGAAACAGCGACACCATATGCACATGGAAAAAGCCTCCGATGAAGAATTCAGGTTTCCTTCGATATATCATGGGGTAGATCACCCTGGCTCTCACTTACGAGGTTTCAGCTCGATTCTCATGGCTTTAAGAACACACTGGTTCTTGAAATAGAAAGCAAATAATTTAAGCATTCAGTAGCTCAGGGGATACAGCGTCTGTTTACATCTCAAAAGGTTACGAGTTCAGCATCCCAAGCCCCAAAGTGGTCCATAGAGCTTCCGCACGCCAGGTGCATCTGGGGACAAGAAAGGAAGGGTAGTGGTATCCATTGTGTGGTTGTACTCTCCTAGTAACTCATTTGGCTCAGTATATACAGCATTTGATGTGTAGGTTCAATGGTGGATCGGTATTTCTAAGAACTCTTCTCTTGTTATGGATTAAATCTGGTTACAGCAATATTGTAGAAAAAATATAGTTAGTGCCAGGAAAATCTAGTTACTTTAAGACTTCTAGGCTCTCTGGAAGGAGCGTCAAGTTAATGCAAAAAGATATTCCGGATATCTAGTTACTGCTGAAGAGTAATTCAGTTACTCTAGCATTATTGCCTAGAATAATACAAACTTAAACTGGTCTGGACAGTCAATTCTTTATAGATCAGAGTCGTTTTTCCAGAGATATTTTCTGAAGCAAAGACTGTTCACAGAAGAGAGATTTCGCCCAGAAATTTATTAGAGCTTAGGAAACCACAGTCAGCAGAGAGATTAATGACCTATAGTAACACAACTTGATAAAGAATGGGAAATCCAACTAAGAAACGAATAAAAAATGGCAAATTTATCTTAGAAAAGAACTAATATAGTAATTCAACCTATCAAGAGACCAAAGAAATAAAGAATGGTCATTCTACCTAAGTACAAATACATAGTAAAAACGTTGTAAGAACAGAGTAAAGAATAGTCAGTCATTGCTAGAAACCAATTAAGAAGACAGACTCTTTTTTTAGAATATAAAGAAAAGCGAAAGGGTAGCTAAGAATATAATAAAACGAGAAAATCTATCTCTGTGAAAATAATAGACAGTACCAAGAACAGAATAATTTCTCTTAAGAATAAAAAAAAAAGATGAACAGAGCAACTCATCCATAATAAAAATAACAAAAAACACAAGTATATATAAGACTAAAAATTAGGAATAGAAACTCAACCCTACTAAAATGAGCAAGAATATTTAACTCGATCTAGGAAGAGACTTACGAATACTAAAAACATAATAATAATAATAATAATCTAAAGAATAGAGACACTTAAGAACAGAAATCCAATGTTATTTAGTAAGAAATATCCATTGCAGAATACGATATTTATAAAAGCTCAATAATTTGGGGAATATAAAAAAATTAAGCTCAGCGGCAGAGCGCGCGAGTCGAGAAATAAAAAGCCTGGCTAGCTCAGGTTCGAGCCCGCCATAATCTTCCGACTCCGAATTGCGTTCACCCACTTGAATTTGGTTTATATAGTGAAGTAGTGACACTTAAAACATGAACAAAAAAGTATTATAAACCAAATATTAAGATCGAAGTTTAGGAAAGCAATAATTCCAGATGTCATCGTTGGAGAATATTGATGAAAGATGGAGTTATTACACCTAATTTTTCAGAATTAGGTGTAATTACCTAATTGGTAATTACACACACACACGCACACACACACACACACATACATACACACACACAGAAAAAAAAATAAAACTGCCTTTACTCCACAAAGTATATAGTGAATGTTCTTGCAATAAGTAAACAACAGGAGAGAGAGAGAGAGAGAGAGAGAGAGAGAGAGAGAGAGAGAGAGAGAGAGAGAGAGAGAGAGAGAGAGAGAGAGAGTATGTGTGTGTGTGTGCGTGTGTGTCTGTGTGTGTATGTGTGAGTGTTTGTGTGGTCACCTCTGCCCCACAAAAGAAACTCTGGGGTGGCCATAAACTTAGTGGGCCACTACGTTAACTTTTGGTGTATGTTGGAGAGGGGGGTTGGGTTGGGTTGGGGGTAAGGAGGAATTTGACTGCATTCAGCAGATACTGCTTCTGCAGTCTTCTTCTTCTTCTTCTTCTTCTTCTTCTTCTTCTTCGTTTTTATAGGAAGTTTTACTATTCGCCTCCAATAGTGCATACCATAATGAAACGTTATTATCAACGATATTTTTCACGTATGTATGAAACTGCCAAATTTAATCCATCATGAGTGTAAAATCACTTTTGTAGATAAATATCTATATTGGCCATTCAAAAAGTAAGTTAGATAAAGGAAAATAAGAAGAAAATAGCAAAATATATGAGATAATTACATAATATCAATTAAAATCCATACAAAAATGAAAAATGCCAGTGAAGGGCTTAAATAACATAATACTTGAAAATTCGGCCGCATAAACTGAAAGGAAGCTACTTTAATATACATGAAAGAGAAGTAGATAAATCTTGAAAAAAATTATGAAATAATTATTAAGCACGAATTTTCACAGATAATTAAGAAAAAAGAAAAACACATGAGCACACACTAATATTGATTAGGCAACAATCACAAGATAATTGCAAACAGCACGAAAAAAAGCACGTGCACATATACCCAAACACACACACAAACACACACACACACACACACACACACACACACACACACAGAGGCTGAGGGAATTAGACTTACCATCACTGGAAGCTAGAAGAGTGAGGGGGGGATATGGTGACAGTCTTTAAATTCCTTCATGGTTATGATAGAGTGGATAGGGATCGATATTTTGATATGGCTGGCTCTAGAACTAGAGTTCATAGTTTGAAGCTTCGTAAGAAAACTTGTTTGCAGGATGTAAGGAAATACTTTTTCAGTGTAAGAGTAGTTGATAATTGGAATTGGCTAAGCGAGGAGGTAGTTAATGCTATCTCAATCCATAGTTTTAAGGACAGGTATGATAAGTATCACTAAGTCTAAAATGGAACCGATGAGGAGACGGGAAGATACGAGCTTTGGGCTCTTTCCCGTAAACACAATTAGGTAATCACAATTAGGTAATCACACACACACACGAAAGCCATAAGAAACAGGAAAAACCTGAACACTCTGAAGAATAAAAATACACAAAAGCAGACCTACAAATGAACAAACGCACCCTCTAATATCAATTACTGAAAAAAACGAGATAATTACAAGTCAAACAAGGAAACTTAAAGCACCCACACACGCACACATAAACACAAACAAACACACACACTAAAGCAAACAGGGTGGACCTGGGCAAGTCACAGGACAATGATTAATAGCTATGAAAAAAAATATATATATATAAAAAATCATGTAAAGAGAAACAAGCGTACTATAACATATAAAGCTGATTCTCATCGAAAAACAGACCGAGAAGAAAACCTAAAACTAGAGCAAAAATAATAGGAATTAATCCCCGAAAAACAGGGTAATTAAAAAAAAAAAATCTCCAAGGGAAACCAAGCGAACTCAGCAACTTTACAGATATAAAATAAAAATAACACAATAACAAACTCTTGCAGAAAAAGCAAACGCGACAAAAAAAAAATTAGTATTAACTAGTTGTGAAAAGCAAGATAACTGCAAAGCATGAAAAAAAATTACTCGGAGTCTAAAGAAGACACATTGGAGTCGAGAGGCCGAGGAATATTATCAAAATATATGGAATATAGACGCAATTCCTTGAATAAAGTACTAAATAAGCAAGGAAACGCGATAATTGCAAATATGAAGGAAATAAAATACAAAAACATGCTCAGAGAACAAGTTAATTGCAAAGCAAACAAGGAAGCTAAACACAAACGCATAAACAAATAAAAGAATTGCAAAGAAAATAAAGCGACTCCGTAAGTTGAAGGGCAAATATTGATTTTAATCCCGCATCATCATCTATTAATTAAATCTCTCTCTCTCTCTCTCTCTCTCTCTCTCTCTCTCTCTCTCTCTCTCTCTCTCTCTCTCTCTCTCTCTCTCTCTCTCTCTCTCTCTCTCTACTATTTTTTCCTAATTGACAAAAAAATAATAAAGGACAAGTTTCCTCGAGAACATTCCTTAATTTGTTATCGATATCTGCCTGTCTCTGGGTTCTATGCATGGGTAGAGTCGTGTGTCCTCAACCTCCCAGGAGTCGTTTTTCTTTCCTTCTTAATCTGCAATTTATTTTTCCTTCTCCTGGGATAGGGGACAAAAGTGCTGCCTCCATGTGCCGCTATGTGTCGTAAAAGCCGACTAGATGGGGTCGAGTGAGGGTAGTGGGCATCCCTCCATTCCTATTTTGTTCTTTCGAAGAATCATTGTTTACTCTGACTCGGTCATACCCTTTAAATTGAGGATCATTGCATTTGTACATGTATGTATGTATGTATGTATGTATGTATGTATGTATGTATGTATGTATGTAATGCCTCCAAGACACAGTTTCTGGCTAGAAATAAAAAACCTTTAAGTAAAAATAGAATAAAAATAAAATCACATCATTTTTCTCTCTGAAGAAGCGTTCACGTCAATTGGAAAAATTATTTCTTAACTCTAAAGAAAACGATCGCATGCAAAACTTAATAAATACATTGTATATCTGTTTTAGTCAAAAATAGGACACACTTTTAGGTGAAAATGAAATAAGAAGTCAACTAACTTTTCTCTTTGAGTCAAA
>JAXCGZ010001038.1:7500-29694 GCA_037179515.1 Halocaridina rubra
TTCAAATATGATGCATAGTGCCACCGATATTGGTTTAGCACATTTCTTAAGTACATAAGGGAATATATCATTAGGACCTGTAGCTTTATGGACATCTTACTCCATAAACGCTTTGCATACCTTTGTGGCTGAAAAGATGAAGTTCTTTAATACCGGGTAATGATCTCCTATCTCTGCAGTCTGAGAGGGAGGAGTATTTTCTGCAGTAAATACTGACTGAAACTCCTTGTTCAATTCTTCGCAGATCTCTTCATCCGTCTCAGCGATGCTTACATCCGCTCTCTTTAACTTTAAAACCTGTTCTTTGACCTTCAGTTTTATACTGATAAAGCTGCAGATAAACATAGGATTTTCTTTAGTCTTCCTTGTGATATCCCTTTCATAATCTCTTTCTGACTCTCTTCTTTTACTTAGGTAATTATTTCTTGCTCTTTTATAAGCCTGAAATGCATTAAAGTTATTTCTCAATCTATACTTTGTCCAGCATTTGTCTCTCCACTCCTTAGTTCTCATTCACTCATTATTGAACCAATTCTCTTTAGCATGGATAACTTCTATTTTGATGGATGGTATGTAACAATTGACTATCTTCCCATATTCCTCTCATATTATTTCGTACATTTCTTGTGTGTGTATGCATGTGTGCATTCTTTGCAACAGTTTAGGTGTGTATGGGATTTTCTGTCTTTCACCCCACTTAGTCTGTCTTTTTGGGTACAAGTTAATGAGCGACATTATATATATATATATATATATATATATATATATATATATATATATATATATATATATATATATATATATATATATATATATATATATATATTCATTTTTTTTTTATGTGTGACACCGGGACAAGCAAAAACTGCCCTCATCAATAAAGGCCCAGGTACGATAAAACACCAAGACGAAGTAAAAGAAAAGCTTAAGGACAAGGTAGAGATGAGGCAATATAACACAAAGGAGACCGATAGACAGAAAAAATAATCAAAGTACAGAGGACCTAGGGGTATGGAAGAATAGGCCCTGAGATGACGATAGATTCGCTTTTTTGAAGGAATATTGGTCATAAGAATTAGGAAAGACAGATGGAGGAGGAGAGTTCCAGAGTCTGGAGTTAGATGGGAAGAAGCAGTCGCTGCACCGACCAAGCCGCGAGCTACAAATCTTCACACAGTACCTGTGAGATGAGGCCGCTTGGCAGGAGTTACGTGGCCTCGGCTGTGGGGGAGGGATGCAACTCGCCAGCTCATCAGAGCAGCGATGGAAGTAGTAGCGACAGAAAAGAGAAAACGGTGATACCTTACGGCGAAGAGAGAGAGAGAGAATCCAGATTAGAAGTAAGAGAAGGATCATTAATGAGTCTGACTGCCTTAGATTCGACCCTATCAAGGAGATAAGTATAATAAGAAGCACCTAAGATGTGCGAGCAGTATTCTAAGCAGAGACGAATAAAACCTTTACAGAATTTAAGTAACTGTAAAAAGAAAAAGTAATGACGAAAACGAAACAGAACCCTCAATTTTTTTTGCATGAAGATTTAGAAATTTGGATTATGTGCTTCCTCTAAGATAAGCTAGAGGCTATATGGATTCCTAATATGTTGATAAAATTAATAGGGTAAGTTTCGTTAGTTTCGAAGACAATAGGGTTATCAGGAGGCGAAGAAGATAAAGAGATAGCCAGAAACTGTGTCTTGGAGGCATTGAATTTAACTAAATTTTGAGAGCCCCACTCAAATACCCTCTACAAATCTGAGTTGAGAGTAGAAGAAAGAGTGACACGAGACTGATTACGAGTAGCAGATGAAGGTTATGAAGAAATGGCAAGAGGAAAAGTAAAGGGTAAAATCGTCAGCAAAAGATGAAGAAGAGAGGAAGATGGGGATCGTAGAAGATCATTGATGAAGAGAAGGAACAGAGTAGGTGAAAGAACAGACCCCAGTGGAACATCACTTGTAACAGAGAAAGGGCTACATGTCGCACCATCAACAACTACAAACATAAAACGGACAGAAAGAAAACTGGAAATCAGAGAACAGAAAGAAGGGGTAAATCCATAGGCAGGGAGTTTGGCATACAGAGCCTTGTGCCAGACTCTGCCAAAAGCCTTAGAGATATCAATGTTGACGACATAGGATTCCCCATAGTTCCTCAGAGAGTATGACCATACATGAGTACAATAGGACAGGAGGTCACCAGTGGATCATGCCTTGCGGAAGCCGTACTGGTGATCGGAGATAAGTGAGTTAGAATCAAGGCGTTTCACACACATACGAG
The DNA here is from genome assembly GCA_037179515.1 of Halocaridina rubra. Lineage (NCBI taxonomy): Eukaryota > Metazoa > Arthropoda > Malacostraca > Decapoda > Atyidae > Halocaridina > Halocaridina rubra. The sequence goes on from JAXCGZ010001038.1 coordinate 9,780, forward strand.
TGTATATATATATATATATATATATATATATATATATATATATATATATATATATATATATATATATATATATAGATAGATAGATAGATAGATAGATAGATAGATAGATAGATAGATAGATAGATAGATATAGATAGATAGACAGACAGATATATAGATAGAAAGATAAATATATATATATATATATATATATATATATATATATATATATATATATATATATATATATATATATATATATATATATATATAGAGAGAGAGAGAGAGAGAGAGAGAGAGAGAGAGAGAGATAACAGTCTTGCTCTAATAAGATATTTATACTTCCAAGGCTTAATTGAAAGCAGTTCAACGAGTTCACCACCTTATCTATACTGAGGCAATGGAAACGCAACCAAGCGAGACCTTGAACAGAAATGTTTCTTATTTTTTCGCTTTATGTGGCAATGTTACTCCCCATTAGAAGGTGGTAGATATGGATTTCAGCAAGAGAATCAAAGAAGGATGCCTTTCCTATCGCCCCTACGTGGGCCTGAACGCGGATCCGTTTCTTCCTGAGCTGAGCATTTTACCGCCACGATAAGGCGGTAGCCTATGCATTGAATTGTGAGTAGGGTAAGATAATCAATAGATGTACATGTTAGCCAACCTTAAGAGGGAATTATTTCTAAGATTGCAAATAATAAGAAACTACGACTGCGACTATGACTACAACAACAACAACCACAACAAAAAAACAATAATATCAATAATAGTAATAATAATAATAATAATAATAATAATAATAATAATAATAATAATAATAATAATTTATGTAAGACGACAGGGTGCATGTTCGTGGGCTTGCATAAATCCAGTGGATTTGACAGTTCTGGGAAGAGGTTGACAACGTGACGCAACTTATTCAGTTCAGAACCTCTGACAAAGGAATCGTGATAGTGAAAAATGACTTCCCCTGTATAGCCAATATCCAATTTGCTTACAATACTAAAGTACGACAAAAATAATAAACAAATCTGCATGCAACAGTAACTAAATATATAAGTACATATAAATAATGAAATAAACAGCTTGTAACAGCTAAATAAATATTAGTGAGATATATATATATATATATATATATATATATATATATATATATATATATATATATATATATATATATACAAATAAGCACATTACATATGTGAAAACATGAATCATTTGTTTTACCCCGACCGGGACTCGAACCTAGGACTTATGATTACTAAGTCAAGGTGTAGTGGTAGCGCCTTGACTTAGTAATCATAAGTCCTAGGTTCAAGTCCCGGTCGGGGTAAAAAATGATTCATATATATATATATATATATATATATATATATATATATATATATATATATATATATAAAGTAATAAATTCATTAACCATTTAATTTATTGAAAATAAACAAATAATCCTCAAAAACAACTTTATTAAGCGTAAAAAAAAAAAACGAAAATGCAATCACGTCCATATCCTGAAGATAAAACTTTTTATTAAAACCGAGGACATAAAACAGCGAACGAGAAAAAAAAAATAATATCATGGAAACAATAATAAATGCCACACAGCCTTGATGACACCCAAGGGGTCAAAGTCTAGACAGAAGTCGCAAAGAAAACACTATTGGTGGCACTTGCTACCATTCTCCCTTAATGCGTCGCTTCTCTAACGTATCTTTTTTTTTTCATTTCCCCCCCTTTTTTTCCTTCCCCTTCTTCCATGTTCTTTCCATAATGCGTAAATATGTTTTGTTACCATCTTTTCCTTATCTAATATATATTTTTTTTCATTTCTTTATGCTTTTCATTTTAAGTCTTCGTTTGAATATGGAGTGCCTCTCAACCCAGTATCCTCAGTAATATAACATCATCCTGTATGTGTGAAGTGTATGACGCAACAATATTCTTAAGAGAGTTAGGCTTTAATAATGGTGGAGATTTTCCTTTCTAAACAGCATGAATAAAAATTGAGGTCATGATGATAAAAGCAACCTTTTTCACTATATACAATACCTAAGAGCCCCTCCTTATGTGCACTTTGCTTTTCCTCATCAGATGATGATGATTTTCATTTTTTATGTAGGCTTTTGCTTCTTTACTTTTCCTCTTCCAAAAATGATCTCCTTCAGGTTAATGGCAATATGTATCTCCATCTTTGCTGATGTCGTATGACTTCCGTCATGCTGAAGCCAGAATCTGAAACTTGTAGCAAATCTTGAGGGGTAACGGTTGGTCGAGGGCACAGATATTTTATTACAATGTTTGTAGAAAGTGTCAAGGAGATATATGACCGGAACCTGGAGAGGGTAGGAAAGGCCAGGAAGTTAGCCATTTCCTGAACCACAAGAAACACAAACATGTGGCCCGTACGTAAGTACATGCCCTGGAGAGATGCCCAATAGCTCCTCCCCGGAAGTAGGCGGGACTCCACTTCGAACCTGGCGTTGATTTGCAGGACTAGATGTCACTTGATTTCATTGGCAGGATTGGATGTCAAGCCACGCCCTGCCCCTGGGGGTATTTCAAGAACCACCCAGGGCAGACACAGTTAGTTAGAGTTAGAGACCGGGCCTTGCCAGCAGCAGAGTTAACACAGTACAGCTGAGTTAGCCTCCCCCTCTTGGGGGTAGGACTCAGGGATTAGTCATGACAGGAACTGTAGTAATAGGAGCTCTGAGTACATAGATGTTAAAATAAGAATAAACTATGGATAAGAAGATGTCTTTCACCTACCACGCTACCATAATTATAATAATATAACGTAGGACCAAAACCCCTACGTCAGTGGTGACACTCGGTGGGATAATTAAATCCCCTACGTCAGTGGTGGCAGCGGTGGGATAATCAAAACTCCTACGTCAGTGGTGGACAGCTCGGGATCAATCCACGCCGACACTTTACCGAAGAGAAAGAAGAAAAAAAAAATAGAAGTATAAAATAAATATATAGCATCTATGGAAGAAAAGTACAAGTGAAGAAACTTCAAGACGCTTACCAGCAGTGAGAGAGTGACACCGAGAAAGTCAGAGCTCCCCCTTCACTTACAGTATCATATTATGAGATCCAGCCACTCTCCCCCGCCTCCGTATTGGCAAGGCCCCCACCCCGTGCCCTGGTTGTAAAGACGCCTCGAGTCAAAAATTCACTTTTATACCTCGACGGCGCAAATGTAAAAGACCGTGAATGTCCGTCCATAATTCCCGCGACCGACTTCCTGAAATACTTGGGTCTGCGGATGAGAAGTGACGAGTGGTCAAATAGAGAATATTATAAAACTTTGAAGGAACTATTCCTAAGATATTTCTTAGTAAGCCGAAGTGTGACCGGAGCATTGAGTGAAAATGCCCATTACAAGAAGTATAAGTTGCCGGATCCGACCAAGAAGACGGCGATTAGTCGATTTTACTCGAAGAGAAGAAGGAGAACCCCCTCCTTCCTTGCCTTCTGCCATGAAGTTCTTCAGGACCACCTCCTTAAAATAGCTAAGTACTTGTGATCTGTATCCAGTGAGTAATGGGACAATTAGTAAAAGAAATTGAGGTCGGTGGACGCCGCCATTTTATCTTGTAGTTATGCTTTGACTCAGCCAACCCGCCTATGAGGGGTGTGGCGCCTAATAAGTTGATAAAAGTAGAATTTCTGTACCCATTACTAACATGGATAATTTGTACTAATAGCTATAAGCAGTAATAAACTCCATTTTTGTTATAATTTGAGTAATGTAAAGAAATTTCGTTGGAAGTGTGTTCCATTTATTTGTATTAATGCTTAGATTGAATTTTAAGAACGCGAATGTATCGATTTTTAATTGACAAATTTAACGCACGTGAAATCACTATTACAGTATATTAATTTCTTAAGTGTAAGAATTATAGTGAGAAATATACTTGAATCTGCTTATAAGGTTTTACTTAGAACACGTGTGATTTTCGAGAAAGGAATGTGGAAGTGACCATTCGATCTCCCAACCTCGTTATTATGAATATGTAGTAATTGTACTGAGCTTTGATATTTTAAAGTACGTGTAAAATCATTTTTATATAAATTTCTTAAAGCGTAAGAAATAGAGTGTTAAGATTGCGCCTGTATTTAAGTTTTTTTTTTCTTTTTTTTTTTTTGTTTTTTTTCTCCGCGGGAGGAATGTTTTAGCGAAAGAAAGACATAAATGACAGATCGTTCTTTTTATGTTTTGATGATGGGGAATTAATATTACGATACGTGTGTGGCATGTTTTTTTTGAAGAATAAGAAATTTCGTGATATTAGTTAGAGATGAGTTTTTTTAATTTCACGCTATGCAGGTGAAAGTAAGAGTAAATTAGAGTAATTTGTGCTGTCCTAGAATAGGGAAGGTTTTTCAGTGTCACCCAAACGTAGCTTCAAGGGAGTAGAATGTTTGTTTGTTCGTTAGAATGGGACCTAGGACTGGTGAGGCAGTCTGTGACCGCGCGGCCCACCCGAGATTTCACCTTTACTCTTCTTCAGAGAGACCGGGAAAGGAAAACCAACATGTTGTAAATAAAAGGGACTTTCACAGACAGAACGGGGATGATTGTCTTGAAAGTGATGTAGCGAATGTGACAGCGAGTGAGTATGAATGACTGGGGGTATAATGGGGGGTTGCTCTAGGGGGTGAAATCGCGGAAAGCACCGTTAGGAAGCATGATTGGGGAGTCTGCGAGGATCGTTCCCCTGCTCCGCCAGGTCCTTCTGCATGCCATATCAGAGTGTATTTATGGGAGGTGATGCGCTGTTGCAATATCTAGTGACGGATATGTTTGAGAAAGTAATTCTCCACCTGCCCAGATATGGTTGAAATGCCAAGTTTGTTTTATTTTTGTTTTGTCCCCTACTCCGCCATTGAGATTATTATTCGATTTCCGAGAGATTCCAAGATAGATGTTACGTGATAAAGGACGTGAATCTATGAATGATTCTTTATTTTCTTTGCTAGCTGCAGTATATACATTATTTGTCTGAAGAGATATGTTAGATTGATAAAATAAAACTTTGCGAGTTTTAGCCATGATAATGTTTTATCAAAATTATTTCAGCTTGGTCATAAAGAAAGAGTGAGAGCTGACAATAAACGTAAGACTCTATCGATAGTCAGTGCTAGCGTTTGTTCACGTTCATTTGTTTATTTATTTTATTATTAGAGATACTCTGCGACACTTTTTTATTTTCAGTACAAGTTAAAAGGAAGAGGCCCGTCTCAGCTGCCACAGACTGGAGGCCACGACGTATTTCAAGGTCGCCCAGTCTCTCTCTCTCTCTCTCTCTCTCTCTCTCTCTCTCTCTCTCTCTCTCTCTCTCTCTCTCTCTCCTACCTTTCACTCGACTACTGAGCCTGACAGAGGCTCCGTTCAATGCTAAAAGAATGTAGCCGTCTTTGATTTCTGTGTGTGTGTTTTTTCCAGCGAAGCTAGGCGATAATTGTGCCTACATTTTATTTCAGTTGATAGATTGTTGCATGCTGTTATTGCATAAATACTACTAAGACATCGGTAGTACCGCCATTTGCATAAATAATTTTGCCACATGTCGCAACTGTTTAGAGAATAGATAGAACTCCCATTGACAAATTGTGGAGCCAGCGAGTTGCCACTTATGCTCTATATATATACATTGATTATGACAGCAGGAATTTAAATATTAAAAGAGACTGTGTTAGAATGAGCATTTCTATGAAGTATAAGTATAGAACTCTGTTCTTACTTCTGAATGCCAGTCTCCATTGTATATATATTGATATTTCTGATTTAGTATATTTATTTTTATTGTTTATTATTCTTATTTTTAGATCATGATTATTAGTAATGTTATTATGTTGACTGATATTGTTGCTATCTCTCAATGGCCTGTTGCTAATTATTATTTTTGAAATGAAATCAGCAGTAACTTGATGATTTGTATCTTTTATCTGAATTCATACTTGATGTTACTGTAGCCACCGCTAATAAGAATGTTTCTTTAGTGGCTTTTCTCAGCATTTAATGATTGTTCTTTTTGACATTTATAGTAGAGTAATGCTATGTAGCAGTTGCTAAGTCCTAAGTATCTTGGAATAATAATCTAGTTGTGTAGACACATACCTTCCATTACCACCCTATTCCTAGGCAGCCCCGACCTGCAAGTTCTAAAAGTCTTTAGATTTTGTCCGTCAGACAAGTCCCTAGTGCCCATTGAATAGAGATTGCAATCACTTGCAGTTGCAGGGGAGGCCAAGTATAGCCTCGATTACCAACGTATGGCCATTGTTGGTACCCTGAAGTCATAGGGAACCTTTCTTACAACTGTAGTAGTGACAGAGGTTCAAATTTTCATCCCGAGATCTGCTTCGAAGGTATGTGTGGATGGCCGTACGGAAGAGAATCGCTGTGACGTTGCAGGTCTCCTGCGTGGTGGTCTTAGTCAAGATCGGCCGAGGGCAGGACGAGGAAGCCGGGCTGGAAGGATTAGCGGATTGTACCAGTCCTTGTCCTTTTTGTTTTGCCTATCCGAGTAAAGGAGATATGGCAACAAACCTGGGCCTGCAGCAAGGACAGCGAGGGAGTGAAAAAAAAAAGAATCCCCGAGGGAAACCGTGGAATCGCACCTAGCAAGAATTCATGAGCAAGGGACAGAGAAATTAAAAGTCGTCCTAGACAGAGAAAATAAAAGTCGTCCTGGACAGAGAAATTAAAAGTCGTCCTAGACAGGGAAAATAAAAGTCGTCCTAGACAGAGAAATTAAAAGTCGTCCTGGACAGAGAAATTAAAAGTCGTCCTAGACAGGGAAAATAAAAGTCGTCCTAGACAGAGAAATTAAAAGTCGTCCTGGACAGAGAAATTAAAAGTCGTCCTAAGACAGGGAGAACAGTCCTAAAAAAAATAAAAGTTTTAAACTACTTTAAAAAACCATGTAATCTTGATGAAATCCCAGAAACAAGGAGATCCCCATACAGGTCATAACTGTAGTGAAAAGAGAGGAAAAGAAACACAGAAATATTTTAAAATATTTTAATAATACCTTTAGAAGCCACGTAAACGAGAAAGAAAAATAATCCCTATACATGTCCAAACTTTAGTGAAGAGAGAAAGAAGGGTATTTAAGAATCCCTTATTAGTTAATTAAAGTTACCCCCGTATTAGAACTGAAAAAATGGGAAAGAAAATGTCCCCACCGTCTTTGTCCACTGTGCTAAACGACAAAATATTTTTATTTTTATGTTTATTTTTTTGTTTTACTAGCTTTAAGATAATTTTAAGCGAAAAACTCAGAGTCTCCCTTAGATATAGTTTTGAATAAGTGCCGTTGATAAATTGTATGATTTGAACTAAGATTAATAAGTTGTTTTTCTGCTTAAATAATATTAGTGTTTTGTTTTAGCATCATTATTATTTGAATTATGATTTAATCTTTAGGTTCATTAAGTTTTTATATTAAGTGGTCTCTGAATAGTAATTGCATATCGAAATAGTAAATGTTTCGACTTTACCCACAGTAAAACATGTTTTGTTTCAGGAGTAGTTTTAAGGCCAAATTTTAAAATAAATTAATGCCCATAGTAACAAGAGGAGTAGAAATTACAAGATAAGGTTTCTTATAGAAATTACTATTGATGTTATGGTCTATTGCATTTTACATGTTTATACATGCTAATACTCTACCTCATTTGTTTGCTAATGTGCTACATAAGTCATGATTTTACCGTAATTAACTCAATTTTGTCTTTTAAAGAAACGAGAGAAGTAGATGAATTAATGTTTTGATTTAAACTGACTTTTGATCTTAATTAATGTTTGATATTAGTTACACACTGAAATTATACTATATATATATTATGTTTGTATAATTTGTTTAGGGTTCATAGAAATAGGATTTCTTAGATGATAGCTTAAATAATTCGGCCCCATTTCTATTGTAAACTAATGTTAGCTAGGATATGTCCAAGAGCTCCCGGAAAATTAGCCCATGCTTCGACTGAAATAAGAGATATTTCAGTTTTGGTTGGGAGGGATGTCGTATGACTTCCGTCATGCTGAAGCCAGAATCTGAAACTTGTAACAAATCTTGAGGGGTAACGGTTGGTCGAGGGCACAGATATTTTATTACAATGTTTGTAGAAAGTGTCAAGGAGATATATGACCGGAACCTGGAGAGGGTAGGAAAGGCCAGGAAGTTAGCCATTTCCTGAACCACAAGAAACACAAACATGTGGCCCGTACGTAAGTACATGCCCTGGAGAGATGCCCAATAGCTCCTCCCCGGAAGTAGGCGGGACTCCACTTCGAACCTGGCGTTGATTTGCAGGACTAGATGTCACTTGATTTCATTGGCAGGATTGGATGTCAAGCCACGCCCTGCCCCTGGGGGTATTTCAAGAACCACCCAGGGCAGACACAGTTAGTTAGAGTTAGAGACCGGGCCTTGCCAGCAGCAGAGTTAACACAGTACAGCTGAGTTAGCCTCCCCCTCTTGGGGGTAGGACTCAGGGATTAGTCGTGACAGGAACTGTAGTAATAGGAGCTCTGAGTACATAGATGTTAAAATAAGAATAAACTATGGATAAGAAGATGTCTTTCACCTACCACGCTACCATAATTATAATAATATAACGTAGGACCAAAACCCCTACGTCAGTGGTGACACTCGGTGGGATAATTAAATCCCCTACGTCACTGTTCCTCCTCAAATTATCTCCTCCAGGTTCGTATTGCAGTAAATATCTCCATCTTTACTTCTTCTCCCCAGATGATTATCTTTAATTTCTTCTATTGCAGAGGGTATCTCCATCTTTACTCTTCCTCTTCAAAAGATTTTCAGTTTTTCTCTTGCAGAAAGTATCTCCATCCTTACTTTTCCTCTTCAGAGGACGATCTCGTTCGGGTACTTTTACTGCAATATATATCTCCATCTTGGTGTTTCCTCTTCAGATGATGTTCTCCTTAAGGTTCTTCTGTAAAGTAGATATCTCCATCTTTTCTTTTGCTCTTCAAAAGATTATCTCCCACAGGATCTTCTACTGAATTAAGTATCTCCATCTTTTCTCTTCTTCGTAAGATTATCTTCTTCATGTTCTTCTATTTAAAAATGCATCTCCAATTTTACTCTTCCTTCTCAGAAGATCATCTCCTTCAGGGTCTTCTATTGCAGAAACTATCTCCATCTTTACTCTTCCTCCTCAAAAGATGATCTCCTTCAGGTTCTTCTCTTGCAGAAGATATCTCCATCTTTACTCTTCCTCTTCAAAAGATGATCTCCCCCAGGTGATTCTACTGCAGAAACTACCTACATCTTTACTCTTCCTCCTCAAAAGACGACCTCCTTCAAGTATCTTACGAGAGTATATTTCCTTCGTATACTGCATCACAAGAACAAACTTGCCTCTTCTTATACCTATTTTTTTTATGAAAATGTTGAGGACCTGCTCTCTCTCTCTCTCACAATTAGGTAATCACACACACACAAACACACTCACTGTGTGTGTGTGTGTGTGTGTGTGTGTGTGTGTGTGTGTGTGTGTGTGTGCGTGTGTGTGTGTGTGTGTGTGTGTGTGTGTGTGATTACCTAATTGTGATTACCTAATTGTGTTTACGGGAAAGAGCCCAAAGCTCGTATCTTCCCGTCTCCTGATCGGTTCCATTTTTAGACTTAGTGATACTTATCATACCTGTCCTTAAAACTATGGATTGAGATAGCATTAACTACCTCCTCGTTTAGCGAATTCCAATTATCAACTACTCTTACACTGAAAAAGTATTTCCTTACATCCTGCAAACAAGTTTTCTTACGAAGCTTCAAACTATGACCTCTAGTTCTAGAGCCAGCCATATCGAAATATCGATCCCTATCCACTCTATCATAACCATGAAGGAATTTAAAGACTGTGTGTGTGTGTGTGTGTGTGTGTGTGTGTGTGTGTGTGTGTGTGTGTGTGTGTGTGATTACCTAATTGTGATTACCTAATTGTGTTTACGGGAAAGAGCCCAAAGCTCGTATCTTCCCGTCTCCTGATCGGTTCCATTTTTAGACTTAGTGATACTTATCATACCTGTCCTTAAAACTATGGATTGAGATAGCATTAACTACCTCCTCGCTTAGCGAATTCCAATTATCAACTACTCTTACACTGAAAAAGTATTTCCGTGTAAGAGTAGTTGATAATTGGAATTCGCTAAGCGAGGAGATAGTTAATGCTATCTCAATCCATAGTTTTAAGGACAGGTATGATAAGTATCACTAAGTCTAAAAATGGTGTGTGTGTGTGTGTGTGTGTGTGTGTGTGTGTGTGTGTGTGTGTGTGTGTGTGTGTGTGTGTGTGTGTGTGTGTGTACTCGTTAGAATTTGTACTCAACAACTCTACTGTTGAACTTTTCCTTTCAACTTACAACTAGATATAAGTATAGGAAAACTAAAAATTAAATAGTAAATTCATATAAAGATATAAATAAAATAAAAACTAGCTAGAAAAAAACGAAAAAAAATAAAGAAGGAAAGTACGAGATATAAAAGGTGAGCCCTCTTCAAAGTCTCTTTAAAATATTATCCCAGACACAATCGCTTTTGATATGTCCACCAAGGAAAAGCCTTCGGGAAGTTTTTCCCTCCTTAACCAGGTCTCGCTGACATCAAAAATAAAAAGTCATATTGTCAGATAAGATTCAGCCTGGGGTACATTTCTTGGCTGTCTGTCCTGGGAGGATGGCCGGGTCAAGACAAAATTTTTACCCATTGTGAGAGGATAATACAAAAGGGGGTCGAATATCAAATCCTTTCGCCCCTCCCTATGTAACTGGCTTTTACGATACGCAGGAAAAGACGTAGGACGTATTCTTGCGTTGACATAAAAAATAAAGACAATGCGAGACAAGGCTCAACCTGGGGTAAATTTCTTGGTTGTCTGTCCTCCATAATAAGAGAGAATGGCCGAGTCAAAATAAAAGATTTATTCTTTGCAGAAGGAAAATACGAAGGGGTGGGATTCCCAGTCCTCTTGCTCCACCCCATTTAGTCGACTTGTGCGGTACGCAGGGGAAGACGGAGGCTATATTTTTACAGTTGGGTTCAATTATAAAAACACAAAACGTCAGCTATGACTTAACCTGAGGTAAATTTCTTGGTTGCCTGTTCTCATAATAAGGGGGGGAAGGCAGAGTCAAAAACAAAATATAGACTCCTTGCGGGAGAAATATAAGGAGGGATTCCAAGCCCCCTTGCTCCGCCCCATTTAGTCGACTATCACGACACATAAGGAAACATGGAGGCAGTGCTCTTGTCCTTAACTCCAGGAAGAGGAAAGAGGAAATTACAAAATGAGAGAGAGAGAGAGAGAGAGAGAGAGAGAGAGAGAGAGAGAGAGAGAGAGAGAGAGAGAGAGAGAGAGAGAGAGAGAGAGAGAGAGAGAGAGAGAGAGAGAGAGAGAGAGAGAGAGGAGAGAGAGAGAGAGAGAGTACACTCCAGAGCTATATTACTAGAATGACTAAGAACAGTGAAGTAGGACCTAAAGAGGCTTCATTTACCACAGCCCTTTCTTCTTCTTCCCACAATCCTACTTCTGATTGACACTTCCCATCCCGAAACTCATCCCTTTACTCCATCCCACCCCATTCCCCTCCCATTTTCCCATCTTAGCACTTTCCCTCACATAGAAGAAAAGACGAAAAGCATAGAAGAAAAAGAAGTAAAAGAGAAAGAATTTTTATCTGTCGTCTTAAAAACTTTTTTTCCGCCATTTCTCTCACAATGGATTTGATCCTCAAGAGTTCTTGACGACTCTCGAAAAAAGGTCCCCTTTTATCATGAAGGGTTTGATCGTTGCCTCATATATGGAATTCTCATCTTTTATCGTATGTATCAGAGTCTATCTATCGGTCTGTTTGTGCAACTTGCATATTTATGCCAACCTGCTTATATGCTAATCTGGACCGAGATCTACACATGATGGTTATTCTACTATATATGTATTGAAGGAAAGAATACCCAACAAGTGCTCTTTCGGAAGAAAAGAAGAATCAAGTAAGAAATAACCCCAGCAATGGTTAGGTTAGGTTGGGTTAGCATAGATTAGGTTAGGCATTAACATTACCTAATCTAGCCTAACTTAAGCCAAACCTAACCTAACAATGCACTGGGAACCGTTATCGTCACTTGGTTCGAAAAGAATGAATAAGATTACAGTATTCTTCAGCAACTTCCTATCTTCAAGAATTTTCGAATTTTTATATTGCTGCGACGGTTAGTGAAAACCATCTTAAGACGAAAAGCAACTATACAACCCAATCACATTGAAGAGAAATTCTTCACTTTATACCAAGACTATTATGGAATGATGACCCCATCACTTTGACCACTTTACAAAGACTAACCCATTTATTTGTAAAGGGGAAAAATAAAAAAGCAAGGCTTGAATTCGATATTTTTTTTTATCTAAGAAATTCTCAGCATAAGGGCATGATAAGTTCCTGAAAACCATCTAAAAAGACATTATCAGTAAAAAAAAAAAAAAAAGCATGAAAAGCACTTGAGTAATTAATTAAAAGGAAATTTTCAGTAAAAGCGCAGGAAAAGTTCCTGAGTAACAATGCATGCACAAGTTTCTACCGCCATAAATATGTTGTACTTGCCGTTGTAATGGATACATTCACATTACTTTCGCCGTAACCAAGGAAACGACAAACTCGTGACCCAATCACAAAAACCCGTCATTGAGAATTTTAATACGATTACTACTTTAAAGCAGTTTCTTAACCAGGGCTACATCTACCCCCTGGTGATACAATTTTATATGATGGGGGTAAGTATATCACTTCTGAAACTTGAAAAAATTAACGGAACCCAGTAAGCATGGAAGCAAAGGGGTGTAATATAGTGAAACACTTAATTTCGAGGGGGGTAAATAACATGGGAGAGGTTTTCAATCCTTGTTTTAAACTTTAAAGTATGATCACACTTAAATTTTGTGAGCATTCCCCAAAGACTTTTCCACCAATAAATGAATGAAAAAGCAAGCTGCGATATTATGCTGCTGCTTTCATAACGGCAGAAACTCTCAATACTGGCAAACGCTAGTGACTATCGAAGCAGTAGAAGCAGCATATAAAATGAACTAAAAACGTAATATAAAACGTAACTGAAATAAGATTTAGTTCTTGTGAGCAAGTCGAAATTCTTATGAGACTGCAAAATGCTAAACAGACTGTCGTCGTCCACCACCACCATCACAACCCCCACCACAACCCCCCCCCGCCACCACCACCAGGCATTTGTGTAAGGACAGGTGAGACTAAATACAGCTGGTAGTAAATAAAACAAAAAAAAAAACATGGGCAATTCTAACATGATTATAAACACGCAGTAGTTATAACATGATTATAAACACGCAGCAGTTATAACATGATTATAAACACGCAGCAGTTATAACATGATTATAAACACGCACTGGCTGCATCCCTTCTTGACTTCCCTTCTAAACTCTTCTCTATTCACACTGCAATATTTTCCCCTTCTACAACCTTTTCTCTCATCTTTACAATGCCAAACAGGCACCCTCATTGCTCCCTTCACTTCTATTCCCTTCTACGCCATTTTTATATTGGTGATTGGATTTTCAGGGATTTTCTTGTGCCTTCAGTGACTCTTAGCGATTTATGGAACATACACACCAGCTTCTGACAACACTGTTTACGTCAAAAACTATCATTAATGCTTTCTCTCTCTCTCTCTCTCTCTCTCTATATATATATATATATATATATATATATATATATATATATATATATATATATATATATATATATATATATATATATATATATATATATATATATATATCGTTGCTAGGCACGAATATAATGCTTACTAATTTTGCAAAATTCCCGTGTTTTGAAAAATACTTAATATATTATTGTTAAAGAGAAATAAGCACTAAAAGGATGAAAACTCTCTCTCTCTCTCTCTCTCTCTCTCTCTCTCTCTCTCTCTCTCTCTCGGTTGGCAATAGGAAGGATCTACGGATCAATTTATCGATTGTTCCAAGTCAGAGCAACATGAAATATGTTAACCAACGTTACGTAACCTAATTGAGCGATACCACCATCCCTCATCCTCTCATGGCATTCTGCTATATATGTACTCCCTAACCTTCCTACAGGTGTGTGTGTGTGTGTGTGTGTGTGTGTGTGTGTGTGTGTGTGTGTGATTACCTAATTGTGTTTACGGGAAAGAGCCCAAAGCTCGTATCTTCCCGTCTCCTGATCGGTTCCATTTTAGACTTAGTGATACTTATCGTACCTGTCCTTAAAACTATGGATTGAGATAGCATTAACTACCTCCTCGCTTAGCCAATTCCAATTATCAACTACTCTTACACTGAAAAAGTATTTCCTTACATCCTGCAAACAAGTTTTCTTACGAAGCTTCAAACTATGACCTCTAGTTCTAGAGCCAGCCATATCGAAATATCGATCCCTATCCACTCTATCATAACCATGAAGGAATTTAAAGACTGTCACCATATCCCCCCTTACTCTTCTAGCTTCGAGTGATGGCAAGTCTAATTCCCTCAGCCTCTCATCATAACCGAGATTGCGTATTTCTGGCACCAGTTTCGTGGCATGTCTTTGAACTTTTTCAAGCTTAGCTATGTGCTTTTTCAAGTGCGGATTCCAAAAGGGGGCTGCATATTCGAGTTTTCGCCTCACATAGGTTACATAAATATTTCTGAACATTTCCTTGTCCATGTGCCTGAAGGCTACCCTTACATTTGATAAGAATGCATATGCTGCCCTTACTACGCCATTTATATGTATTTCTGGAGACAAATCTGCCAGTATGTTTACTCCTAGATCTCTCTCATTTTCTGTCTCTTGAAGTTGTACTCCAGCCACCGAGTAGTCAAGCTTGGGCCTTCTTGCACTTGTACCCATTCTCATTACCTTACATTTTGAGGTATTGAATTTCATTAGCCACTTTTCTGACCATTCATGCAGATTATTTAGATCCTCCTGAAGTTCTCTACCATTGTTCTCGTTTTTTACTTTCTTCACAATCTTTGCATCATCTGCAAACATATTCATGAATGAATTTACAGACTCTGGTAGGTCATTTACATATACAAGGAACAAAAGTGGCCCTAAAACTGAACCCTGTGGAACTCCACTACTAACTCTTCTCCATTCAGACACTGAGTGTCTTACTCTAACCCTCTGTTCCCTTCCTTCTAAGTAAGTTTTTATCCATTCCAAGACATTTCCACCTATTCTAGCCATTGATTGCAGCTTCCCAATAAGTCTCCCATGTGGAACATTGTCAAACGCTTTCTGGAAGTCTAGGAATATGCAATCTGCCCAGCCCTCTCTTTCCTGTAAGATTTGGCTTACCTCATCATAAAATTCTAATAAGTTTGTTACTGTTGATCTTCCTTCTCTGAAGCCATGTTGCCTCACTGACAAAAAGTTGAAGGATTCCAAGTGAAGAGAGATATGTTTCCTTAGTAGTTTCTCCATAACTTTGCAAACTATGCTGGTCAAGGAAACTGGTCTATAGTTCAGAGCCGTATCCCTGTGTGTGTGTGTGTGTGTGTGGTGTGTGTGTGTGTGTGTGTGTGTGTGTGTGTGTGTGTGTGTGTGTGTGTGTGTGTGTGTGTGTGTGTGTGTGTGTGCGCGCGCGCGCGCGTTCGTGACGAATATGCTTTCTAGTGTGTTAGAAAAGGTGTACGTTTGCGAGAGAGAGAGAGAGAGAGAGAGAGAGAGAGGAGAGAGAGAGAGAGAGAGGAGAGAGGAGAGAGAGAGAGAGAGAGAGAGAGAGAGATAATGGTTTTTTATCCAAAACAAGTCCTTCGAAAGAAGGCAACCGTCCTAGCTCTTGGTTGCAAAGGGAGTCCGTGACGTAAAACTGGAACGAAACCTTGTAAGCAAGGCATACACCCTTAATTCCCCAGCTCCAACCTGTCTGTGTCCACCCCATCAAATGGAAATTAATTATGATTTGAAAACGGCAAATAAAAGAATTTATACGTAAAGACTCTTATGGTAAGTGACATTACCAGCTAAGGGAGGTCAAAAATATAAGCTTTCAGATCAAGAAAAAATTCAAGTATTCAGTTTTCCTAAACGATTATTAGATTATGATACTTTTGTTGAGTGAATGCCATTGTACTAAGAATTCATAACTATAGGCTTTCAAAGAAACATATAACACAAGAGGAAGGGTAAGAATATCTCCTCCGTATTCCCCTGCGTGTCATAGACGACGACTAAGTGGGCGGAGCGAGGCGATCGAGAGCCCCTCTTCTGCATTTTCCTCCCACAAAGAGTCAAATTTTTGCCTTGACTCAGCCACCCCCTTATAAAGGGGATTATGACTTATCTATATAGATCAATAGATAACGGAATTATTAGAATTAAGGGTCTTTGCTGGGTGACTTCTTAAATTGAAGTCTCGAAAATTTTTAATAATCCATCAAAGGCGTCAGTAACTGTATTATTAACTGCATTATTGGCAGGAGACACTTCTTTTATATTGAGTGGATGTAGAACTTGAACAGATTTTGCAAGAATTATCGTCATCTAACTGAAAACAAAATAAAAACATATTAATAGCTTTCATAAGGGGACCCCGGTAGCTCAATGGCAGAGGGTAGGAGTCGGGAAGCGACTTATTCTGAATGACTCTTAAAAACAAAAAGAGTTCAGAAAAGAAGAAAAAAGAGAGAGTTCTTCATGCCATATGAAAGCAACAACACTATAGTTTGCAGTTGCAAAGGCAAGGGGACACCGATAGCGTAGTGGTTTGACCAATCGACTTAAGTGACAAAACCTCGATGTAGCCTACCGCAGGGCGTTAGGAAGAGCTACCAGCCTTCATTCCCCAGTTCCAATCTGTCTTTGTACAGCCCCATTATGATGATTATAAGTGACACATAAGAAATGGCAAACACTATAGCTGTAAGAAAACACAAGACATCTCTCTATCTAATAAATATATTTCCGTGTATATTTCATAATACTTAATATATCAAAACTGTGAGTTATAGATTAATAAATACAGAATATTATAAATAATCAATATGTCTGCTCTCTCTCTCTCTCTCTCTCTCTCTCTCTCTCTCTCTCTCTCTCTCTCTCTCTCTCTCTCTCTCTCTCTCTTTCCCTGAACACTTATGTAACCGAGTTTCGATGACCAAAAAACTCTTAACGTGTACTTTGGAAAGAAATTTCTCTTCACGCCTCAACGTACAGTAACCGAGAAGGCTAAAAAAATACAAAACGCCGTTTATTATTTTCTATTTGAGATTTGTTTTATTTTTACCCCATTAAATGCACACACACACACACACACACCGCGCGTTCAGTGACACACGGAATTGCTCCTCTTAAATTTTTAACTGTTTCGAGTGACTAAGTGCTTAGTGGAAAACTTTACCATAATTTCCATAAATCTGAAATCCTGCAGAGTATTGTGAGTACAAAAACTAATATTTGTTGTAAGACGAGACTGTTCATATTAAAGGAAAAAAAATTGAGAACTTTTTCGTGAGGAAGAGAGAGAAGCTGCCGTCCAGTTCTGCCCTGAGGGAAATCTAGAAGAGTTGCCAGAGGTGGAGACATCACACCACATTACCTAATTTTTTGTGTAAACTGGGGAAAGCTCTTAAGCCGTTTTACCTGATCCTGTGGTTCTATATAGTGTTAAAATCAGTATCCTTCCCATTTATATTAACTAGTTAGTTAGTTTGATACACGAAAAAATTGAATAATAAAAGAAAAAAAATTACCAAATACCCACCTGTCAACAGTACTGAGTTAAGTTGCCAAGTAGTACAGCAGTCTTATTTTCTTCATTTTTTTTTTTGCTTTTCTTTTAGCTTTCTCTTTTACTATTTTGTTATTTTGCATATATATTGAGTTAAATGTAAAGTCTAAATCCCGTGATAACATATCTTGGTTAGCAAGTCAGTTTACCAGTTAGGAAGAATATATAACAGAAACAGGTGGGTGCCACCTCGAACACAAATTCGAATTTTCCTTCAGGTTTGACTTTTGTTTTTCTTTTTCTTTTTATACTTAAATTACCATGGTCAAGTTTTTAAGTTAAGATGTGTTACCAGAAAGGAGACAAACTGAGTCACTAAATAGCACTTATATGGAGATATAAAAATTCTGTGTGAAGGTAAATTAGAAGTTTTTCTCTTTTCTTTTTTTTTCCTCTTTCTCGTCTTCTTTCTATATTCTGTGAGAGGGAGAACATAAAAATGAAGCCATCTCTGTCCCAAACCTCTCCCACCCATGGGTCGGGAGAAGGGGTAGTCATGAGAGGACTTAAACAGAGAATCAAGAAGTTAGAGGAAATGGTTATAAGCCTTGATGATAAAATTCGGAATATGGATGGAGAAATGAAAGAGAATGAAACACTCAGAGAACAAATAAGATCTTTGGAGGAAGCAAATAAAGCACAAGGGCAGGAGAGAAAGGAACTAGAAAAAAGAATAAAGAAGCTGGAAGGGGAAAAGAGTAAACTAGAATCTAGAATTTCTAAACAAGAAGATAAAAACAAACAGCTGAATGACAACCTAAAGGAATTAGATGTTAGTTCACTGCTCTCTTCTGAGAGAGACGAGATTGCTGCTTGGAATGTTCAGATTAAGGAAAACATTGAACAGTTCAGAAAAGAGTTCCAGGAGCTGAATATGGAAAATGATGCCATGAAAACGTCCTTTGCTGATGCACTAAAGGGGAATGTGGCAGTAAAAGAGGCTGTAAAGGTGGTGGCACTGGAAAACATACAAATAGTTGACTATAAAGAGACAGTAATCGAAAAAATGAAAGACGTTGTGATGGAAAGGGCAAACCCACTCATCAGACAGGCACTTGATAATGAGAAGACAGTGGTAATCTCAGGCATAAGTGAATCCCAGGAGCCAACATGGCAGGGGAGACTTGAAGAAAATAAAGCTAACGTTGTAGACCTGATAAGAAAGCTTGGAGTAGTATGTGGTCCTGAGGATATTGTAAACATACACCAACTAGGTAAATATTCGAGGGAAGGAAAGCCGAGACCAACAAAAGTAACCTTCGAGAGAGGGGAGACATGTAGGGAAATATTGTTGAGAAAAAAAAGTCTAAAAGACCTTCAAGAATGCAAAGAAGTGTTCATTAGACGATACAGAACACAGGAAGAGATGGGAAAGATCAAAAACTTGTTGCAAGAGGCAAGAAGGTTAAATGATGAAAGAAATGAAGAAGAGAAGAAAAATTTTCGTTACAGAATACTTCCAGACAAAGGGGAGATAAAGAAGATAATGACAGAAGATCAGGGGATGGGGCCTCATTAAGATTGTTATACACAAATGCTGATGGATTAGCTGGTAAGGCAGTAGAATTAAAAGATAGGATTCACAACAGTAAGGCAGATATAGTAGCAATTACAGAGACTAAGTTGAGTGAGGACATAAACAGTGTCACAGTTTTTCCTAAGGGCTTCAGAATACTAAGGGTCGAAAGATCTGAGAGGACTGGTGGAGGGATAGCACTGCTCATAAGTGAGAGGATTCAAGTTGAAGAAATAAACTTGGCTATAGAAAGTGAGTTCAAGGAATTTCTTGTTGCTCGCATAAATACTGGGTCAGAGAGCATTATAATAACTGTTGTATACAACCCACCAAGGAACCAAAATAGGCTTGAAATTTATGAGGAAAGTCATATAGGTACGATTGAAGTCATAAACTCAGTTGTTAACATGGCGCGGGAGAAAAAATGTAGGATTTTGATTATGGGAGACTTTAATCATAAAGAGATAGATTGGATAAATCTTGACCCACACAGTGGTGAGGACTCATTTGGGGCAAGATTCCTAGATTGCGTACAAGGGAATTTCCTACACCAACATGTAATGGAACCAACAAGAGCCAGGGGTGG
>JAXCGZ010001039.1:0-20000 GCA_037179515.1 Halocaridina rubra
CTCGTCTTCTTTCTATATTCTGTGAGAGGGAGAACATAAAAATGAAGCCATCTCTGTCCCAAACCTCTCCCACCCATGGGTCGGGAGAAGGGGTAGTCATCAGAGGACTTAAACAGAGAATCAAGAAGTTAGAGGAAATGGTTACAAGCCTTGATGATAAAATTCGGAATATGGATGGAGAAATGAAAGAGAATGAAACACTCAGAGAACAAATAAGATCTTTGGAGGAAGCAAATAAAGCACAAGGGCAGGAGAGAAAGGAACTAGAAAAAAGAATAAAGAAGCTGGAAGGGGAAAAGAGTCAACTAGAATCTAGAATTTCTAATCAAGAAGATAAAAACAAACAGCTAAATGACAACCTAAAGAAATTAGATGTTAGTTCACTGCTATCTTCTGAGAGAGACGAGATTGCTGCTTGGAATGTTCAGATTAAGGAAAACATTGAACAGTTCAGAAAAGAGTTCCAGGAGCTGAATATGGAAAATGATGCCATGAAAACGTCCTTTGCTGATGCACTAAAGGGGAATGTGGCAGTAAAAGAGGCTGTAAAGGTGGTGGCACTGGAAAACATACAAACAGTTGACTATAAAGAGACAGTAATCGAAAAAATGAAAGACGTTGTGATGGAAAGGGCAAACCCACTCATCAGACAGGCACTTGATAAGGAGAAGACAGTGGTAATCTCAGGCATAAGTGAATCCCAGGAGCCAACATGGCAGGGGAGACTTGAAGAAAATAAAGCTAACGTTGTAGACCTGATTAGAAAGCTTGGAGTAGTATGTGGTCCTGAGGATATTGTAAACATACACCAACTAGGTAAATATTCGAGGGAAGGAAAGCCGAGACCAACAAAAGTAACCTTTGAGAGAGGGGAGACATGTAGGGAAATATTGTTGAGAAAAAAAAGTCTAAAAGACCTTCAAGAATGCAAAGAAGTGTTCATTAGACGATACAGAACACAGGAAGAGATGGGAAAGATCAAAAACTTGTTGCAAGAGGCAAGAAGGTTAAATGATGAAAGAAATGAAGAAGAGAAGAAAAATTTTCGTTACGGAATACTTCCAGACAAAGGGGAGATAAAGAAGATAATGACAGAAGATCAGGGGATGGGGCCTCATTAAGATTGTTATACACAAATGCTGATGGATTAGCTGGTAAGGCAGTAGAATTAAAAGATAGGATTCACAACAGTAAGGCAGATATAGTAGCAATTACAGAGACTAAGTTGAGTGAGGACATAAACAGTGTCACAGTTTTTCCTAAGGGCTTCAGAATACTAAGGGTCGAAAGATCTGAGAGGACTGGTGGAGGGATAGCACTGCTCATAAGTGAGAGGATTCAAGTTGAAGAGATAAACTTGGCTATAGAAAGTGAGTTCAGGGAATTTCTTGTTGCTCGCATAAATACTGGGTCAGAGAGCATTATAATAACTGTTGTATACAACCCACCAAGGAACCAAAATAGGCTTGAAATTTATGAGGAAAGTCATATAGGTACGATTGAAGTCATAAACTCAGTTGTTAACATGGCGCGGGAGAAAAAATGTAGGATTTTGATTATGGGAGACTTTAATCATAAAGAGATAGATTGGATAAATCTTGACCCACACAGTGGTGAGGACTCCTTTGGGGCAAGATTCCTAGATTGCGTACAAGGGAATTTCCTACACCAACATGTAATGGAACCAACAAGAGCCAGGGGTGGGGATGAGCCATCACTACTTGATCTGGTGTTCACAGATAATGTGTTGGATATTGAAAATATTGAGTATGAACCACCAATTGGAAAGAGTGACCACTGTGTGTTGTTGATGGAGTATATCATTGAAGACATTCTTCCTGAGAGTAGAGGCACTGAGGACATGAGGAGGAACTATCAGAAAGGAGATTACATCAAAATGAATGAGCTTTTTGCAGTTATTGACTGGAGAACCTTATTTTACAACAAATCTGTACAAGAAATGTATGACATCTTTTGTGAGAAATATGGGAAGATAGTAGATTGCTGCATACCTGTCACCAAAGTAGGTGTAATTCATGCCAGAGAGAAATGGTTCGATAATGGGTGTAAAAGAGCTAAGGAGTGGAGAGACAAATGCTGGAAAAGGTATAGGAGGAGAAAAAACATAAATGCCTGGCAAACCTACAAAAGAGCAAGAAATGACTACCTAAGTAAAAGGAGAGAGGCAGAGAAAGATTATGAGAGGGACATCACCAGGAAGGCGAAAGAAAATCCCAAGCTTTTCCACAGCTTTATCAGAGGAAAACTGAAGGTAAAAGAACAGGTTTTAAGGCTAAAGAGAGCGGATGGAAGCATCACTGAGACGGACGAAGAGATCTGCAAAGAATTGAACAAGGAGTTTCAGTCAGTATTTACAGTAGAAAATACCCCACCCCCTCAGATTGCAGTGATAGAAGCTCAAGGGCCGGTATTAGAGAACATCAACCTTACAGCCACAGAGGTATGCAAAGCGCTGATGGATTTAGATGTTCATAAAGCTACAGGTCCTGATGACATATCCCCTCATGTGCTTAAAAAATGCGCAAACACAATATCAGTGGCACTAAGTATCATATTTAAGGAGTCACTGGAGTCGGGGGAGATTCCAAGATGCTGGAAACAAGCAAATGTGATACCTATCTTCAAAAAGGGAAGGAGGGATACGGCTCTGAACTATAGACCAGTTTCCTTGACCAGCATAGTTTGCAAAGTTATGGAGAAACTACTAAGGAAACATATCTCTCTTCACTTGGAATCCTTCAACTTTTTGTCAGTGAGGCAACATGGCTTCAGAGAAGGAAGATCAACAGTAACAAACTTATTAGAATTTTATGATGAGGTAAGCCAAATCTTACAGGAAAGAGAGGGCTGGGCAGATTGCATATTCCTAGACTTCCAGAAAGCGTTTGACACTGTTCCACATGGGAGACTTATTAGGAAGCTGCAATCAATGGCTAGAATAGGTGGAAATGTCTTGGAATGGATAAAAACTTACTTAGAAGGAAGGGAACAGAGGGTTAGAGTAAGACACTCAATGTCTGAATGGAGAAGAGTTAGTAGTGGAGTTCCACAGGGTTCAGTTTTAGGGCCACTTTTGTTCCTTGTATATGTAAATGACCTACCAGAGTCTGTAAATTCATTCATGAATATGTTTGCAGATGATGCAAAGATTGTGAAGAAAGTAAAAAACGAGAACAATGGTAGAGAACTTCAGGAGGATCTAAATAATCTGCATGAGTGGTCAGAAAAGTGGCTAATGAAATTCAATACCTCAAAATGTAAGGTAATGAGAATGGGTACAAGTGCAAGAAGGCCCAAGCTTGACTACTCGGTGGCTGGAGTACAACTTCAAGAGACAGAAAATGAGAGAGATCTAGGAGTAAACATATTGGCAGATTTGTCTCCAGAAATACATATAAATGGCGTAGTAAGGGCAGCATATGCATTCTTATCAAATGTAAGGGTAGCCTTCAGGCACATGGACAAGGAAATGTTCAGAAATATTTATGTAACCTATGTGAGGCCAAAACTCGAATATGCAGCCCCCTTTTGGAATCCGCACTTGAAAAAGCACATAGCTAAGCTTGAAAAAGTTCAAAGACATGCCACGAAACTGGTGCCAGAAATACGCAATCTCGGTTATGATGAGAGGCTGAGGGAATTAGACTTGCCATCACTCGAAGCTAGAAGAGTAAGGGGGGATATGGTGACAGTCTTTAAATTCCTTCATGGTTATGATAGAGTGGATAGGAATCGATATTTCGATATGGCTGGCTCTAGAACTAGAGGTCATAGTTTGAAGCTTCGGAAGAAAACTTGTTTGCAGGATGTAAGGAAATACTTTTTCAGTGTAAGAGTAGTTGATAATTGGAATTGGCTAAGCGAGGAGGTAGTTAATGCTACCTCAATCCATAGTTTTAAGGACAGGTATGATAAGTATCACTAAGTCTAAAAATGGAACCGATCAGGAGACGGGAAGATACGAGCTTTGGGCTCTTTCCCGTAAACACAATTAGGTAATCACAATTAGGTAATCACACACACACACACACACACACACATACACACACACACACACACACACATACACAAACACACACACACACTCACAGTAACAAACTTACTAGAATTTTATGATGAGGTAAGCCAAATCTTACAGGAAAGAGAGGGCTGGGCAGATTGCATATTCCTAGACTTCCAGAAAGCGTTTGACACTGTTCCACATGGGAGACTTATTAGGAAGCTGCAATCAATGGCTAGAATAGGTGGAATTGTCTTGGAATGGATACAAACTTACTTAGAAGGAAGGGAACAGAGGGTTAGAGTAAGACACTCAGTGTCTGAATGGAGAAGAGTTAGTAGTGGAGTTCCACAGGGTTCAGTTTTAGGGCCACTTTTGTTCCTTGTATATGTAAATGACCTACCAGAGTCTGTAAATTCATTCATGAATATGTTTGCAGATGATGCAAAGATTGTGAAGAAAGTAAAAAACGAGAACAATGGTAGAGAACTTCAGGAGGATCTAAATAATCTGCATGAGTGGTCAGAAAAGTGGCTAATGAAATTCAATACCTCAAAATGTAAGGTAATGAGAATGGGTACAAGTGCAAGAAGGCCCAAGCTTGACTACTCGGTGGCTGGAGTACAACTTCAAGAGACAGAAAATGAGAGAGATCTAGGAGTAAACATACTGGCAGATTTGTCTCCAGAAATACATATAAATGGCGTAGTAAGGGCAGCATATGCATTCTTATCAAATGTAAGGGTAGCCTTCAGGCACATGGACAAGGAAATGTTCAGAAATATTTATGTAACCTATGTGAGGCCAAAACTCGAATATGCAGCCCCCTTTTGGAATCCGCACTTGAAAAAGCACATAGCTAAGCTTGAAAAAGTTCAAAGACATGCCACGAAACTGGTGCCAGAAATACGCAATCTCGGTTATGATGAGAGGCTGAGGGAATTAGACTTGCCATCACTCGAAGCTAGAAGAGTAAGGGGGGATATGGTGACAGTCTTTAAATTCCTTCATGGGTATGATAGAGTGGATAGGGATCGATATTTCGATATGGCTGGCTCTAGAACTAGAGGTCATAGTTTGAAGCTTCGTAAGAAAACTTGTTTGCAGGATGTAAGGAAATACTTTTTCAGTGTAAGAGTAGTTGATAATTGGAATTCGCTAAGCGAGGAGGTAGTTAATGCTATCTCAATCCATAGTTTTAAGGACAGGTATGATAAGTATCACTAAGTCTAAAATGGAACCGATCAGGAGACGGGAAGATACGAGCTTTGGGCTCTTTCCCGTAAACACCATTAGGTAATCACAATTAGGTAATCACTACACTACAATCGGGCAGCAGTAGCACTGTGGTAGAGCTCGGGCGAGAAGGAAAATGACAAGACTGACAAACACTGGTTCGATTCCGTTGTGGGACTTTGGGAAAGCCTTTATATCTTAGTCCCCCAGCTCCAGCCTGTCTACGTTCAACCCCCTTTGAATGGAAACAAATTGTATCAGGAAAAACAGGAGAGAGAGAGAGAGAGAGAGAGAGAGAGAGAGAGAGAGAGAGAGAGAGAGAGAGAGAGAGAGAGAGAGAGAGATTAGTTCATATATTATCTAGCATCAAGCCATATGACTGATTATATTTTACATGTGCTTTAGATTTTTTATTATAATTTTATATTGTGCAGCAGAAACTTGCGTATATGTTATTTGTGGATGTTTTAGAGATCCAGATATGCAATTCTAGTAATAAAAATAATTATCACTGTTTCTTTGATCAAAGTTCTGTTTTCATTACCTTGTGCTCGCATATAAGTCCCTCTTATTCAATAGATTTCTCTCTTTTCCTTTTTTTCCCCCCAATTTACCAGGGTCGGGTATTTTTTGGCGCCGCCGTTTTGGTGCGAAGGTTTTGGCGCCGTGGAGGGCGCGTTTATTAAATAAGATACAGGCTAATTCACAAAAGCCTAACCTAACCTAGGTTAAGTCAGTGTTAATAAACCTATTTCTTATTCAATAAAGTCTCCCATTGATGGCGCCAAAAGGGCCACGCCAAAACGGCGTTGCCAAATAGCCCTACTTGGCACCATTCCTATCTGCAAAAAAAATTTTTCTAGCTAATATACACAATGGTTCGGATTATTATTAGAGTTTGATCATATTACAGATATCTTTTCGCAGTCTGACAGAACTACTCGATGCTTATATTTAATAATGATGTGTCTAAACTAATTCTTATTATTATTTCTACCGACAGGTCGTCCCCAGCCAAAAGTGTCTTGGTGGTTTCGAGAGTCGGTCATTGACGACTCCTATGTGGTTGACAAGAATGGAGTCGTTTCCAACAATCTGCTTCTCCATCCGCTGAATCGCGCGCATGCGCACTCAGTCCTCGTTTGCAAGGCTGCCACCGCTGCTGTCGCTGTTACAACAGCTCCAGTCACCATTGACATGTACCGTCAGTACTGTCAGAACTGTAGTAGTTGGGGGTATTGACAGGGGGAATTGATAGGGCTGTTAGAGTTTAGTATGTAAGGATAAATTCCATTAGTTAGACACACTCGTAATATTGGAACAAATGCAATGCAGTAACGCACTGTAAATGTCTGCAAACAATCAACCTCCCTTTGTTGGGAATCGATCCCGGGAACTCTAGACAAAAACCCCACAGCTTAGTCCACTGTACCGCAGAGGTTGTTAACAGCCTCTGTAGTACAGTGGACTAACCTGGGAACTCTAGACTAGAACCCCACGGCTTAGTCCACTGTACCACTGAGGGATTTAACAACCTCTGTGGCACAGTGGACTAATCTATGGGGTTCTAGTCTAGAGTTCCCAGGTTCGATTTCCTACAGGGAAGGTAGATTTGTAGATTTTATGGACTCATAATACTTATAACAAAAGGGCAGAAGAAATTAAAATTGGTCTAGAAGTAGAGATATTATTATAACGTAGAAGTGTATCAGTTAAAATATCAGATAATAATAGATAGAGTAGGTCCTCTTTTCTTGAAGAAAATTATATCTAAGCTTTCTTCAAGCATTAATACAGCGATTTACACTTGGCCTCTTCATCTGTCTCACAGTCCGCATTAACAAAATATTCTCTTGTGTAATATAATATTATACAAATTACCTATAAAGTATTGATTTTCAGCACCAAAATATGGGGTCGGGTACTTTTTGGCTCGGCCATTTTGGCTCGGCCCTGTTGGTGACGTGAATAACACATTTACTAAATAATAAATAAGTTAATTAACACTAACCTAACTTAACGTAGCCAAATCTAGGTTAGATTAGTATTAATCTATTTTTTATTTAGTCAAGGCACCCTTCACGGCGCCAGAAATGCCGCGCCAAAATGGCGGCGCCAAATAGTACCCGACCCCTCCCTAGACCCTAAATCGCAAGAGAAAATTCTTATATATAAAATTTTAACTAATGCAGCTCATTGAAACATACGTATTTGTGACATATCCAAACGTTAAAATATCAGTAAGCGAGTTTTACTACTAGAGAAAAAATGCATCAATCTTTATCCAACGTTAAAATATCAGTAAGCGAGTTTTACTACTAGAAAAAA
This sequence comes from Halocaridina rubra, assembly GCA_037179515.1. Taxonomy (NCBI): domain Eukaryota; kingdom Metazoa; phylum Arthropoda; class Malacostraca; order Decapoda; family Atyidae; genus Halocaridina; species Halocaridina rubra. Next base: position 7,586 of record JAXCGZ010001039.1, read on the forward strand.
ATCAGTGCATCAATTTTGAAGCGCGTGAACAGAATTTTACTTAAGACATACGAGTATATGGTGAAAAAAAGTGTCATAATCATTTCGAAGATATCTTCCTTTCCTCACTATCTCATCATTTTATGATAATGATTATATTAAAAAAGAAAAAAAAAATTTGCCCAACATTTTTTTCAGTTCTCAAAATCTCTATGAAAATTTGAGTAGAATAAGTCAGTATTCTGAGGATTAATGATAGCAGTAGTAGTAGTAGTAGTAGTAGTAGTAGTAGTAGTAGTAGTAGTAGTAGTTAGTAGTAGTAGTAGTAGTAGTAGTAGTAGTAGTAGTAGTAGTAAGTCATTAGTTTAAATCATGAACACTTACTTATAACAGCTATAAAACTGTATAGAATTTATCTCAAAATAATACATTTTCTGTAATGTGGAAATAATTCATCTTGTATAATTATACGCTATACTGATTATTACTTACATTATATGCGTGTCAGTGGAACTAAATTCCTATTGGGCTGTCAATAATAATAGTACTACTACTACTACTACTACTACTACTACTACTACTACTACTACTACTACTACTACTACTAATAATAATAATAATAATAATAATAATAATAATAATAATAATAATGATAATAATAATGATAATATTAATAATAATAATAATAATAATAATAATAATAATAATAATAATAATAATAATAATAATAATAATAATAATAATAATAATAATAATAATAATAATAATAAGCGGAAAGTAAAATTTTCCCTAGTGAAATCTCAAATGAAAATTAAAAAAAAAAATGAATGCCAGACGAGAGTCGACAATAACAAAGTTGTTTCAGTGCTCACAACAACTTGTGAAAAAGTTGAACAAGTTTAGGACAATTGTTTCCCACCCGTGAAGGTCCATCTCTGCTTTGTTTTAATTACTTTTTTGTTTATCTAAAAATCTGCTGCTATTTAATCTTATTTTACTGCTTTTAAGTGGAGTGTTCATGTGTGGCATTGTTACTGTATATTATTTACCACTTATGAAGTAAGTTTATCTACTTAGACTATTATAGCAAATACTAGAAAACACTTAATAGACATACCCTTAATATAGAGAAATTTTTATCTCTATAAAATTTAAGCATTTTTCTGTGCGTAAATTCAACTGGTGGTGAACTTCCTTCTTTGCCGCCAGTACTAAAAGATCCTTGGAAATGGTCATGCGTTTATACTTCATTCATATCTTTCTACCTTTATCTAGCTATTACAAGCAATGAGATTACACTAAAACATCATCATAATAGATTCAGATTTATCATATTCTATTCACAGTTCGCCCGTTATCAGTGGAGCTCACAGGAGCAGCAGTATCAGGCCCCGTTAGGGCAGGAGATATGCTTGACTTAACCTGTACAGCCAAAGGGTCCAGACCGCAGCCAGTTATTACTTGGTTTAAGGGTGCAAATCTTATCCATGAAGAAAATACACACAAGGTAGTAATACATATTTTTTTTTAAATCCAATTCTAAAAAAAAAAATCACGTTATTTGGTGATACGATGTGTGTAAGAAAGTTTCGGGTGAATGTTGGTAACAGTAAAGTCATGGGGTGTGTTTTTTGTTAGCATATTGATGGTGAGAGTGAATGGGGAGATGCTTGAGAAAATTGAGAGTTGTAAACTTCACGTGGACCCACGTAGCAGGGGTTGGGAATGGACGAATGGATGCGGAGGTAAGTCGTAGAGTGTAGGTAACGAGTAAGTGTCTAAGCGAGATGAAAAGTCCGATAAGAAATAAGCATTTGCTGATAAATGTAAAGAGAAGGATATTTGAAAGTCTGACTGTACCGAAGACATTGTATAGAACAGAGACTTGGAATGCAAGAGAGGATGAAAAGAACAATTATGTTCGTTTTATCTAGAATAGATAGAGTGAGAGAGGAGGTGAGTCAGTGAATGGACTTTGAAAGAAAGCTTTTGGATAAATTAGATCAGACAGTACTGAGTTGGTCTGGACACATGGAAAGAATGCAGTGATGAATGACTGGCAAAGAGAGCGTGGAGTGGAGAAGTAATTGAAGTAAGGCCAAAAGGAATACCTAGAGTGAAATGGATGCAGCAAACTGGGACGAGTAATTTTGAGGTGAGTTGACATGTCAGGAAGCAGAAGATCCCTTCCCATTTACCCTGTAGGTGATCCAAGATGTATAAGATGTATTGTGGGGGGAACTGTGGTAACTCTTTATCCCCAAGGAGTATGCTTGGCTGTGACTGTGTGTGGCTTGACTCGACCGCCCTCACACAAGAGAGGGGCGAGTTGGGGCGCAGTTGTATATGTATGTAGTAGTATGTATGCATGCATGTATGTATGTATGTGCATGTATGTATGTATGCTGTATGTATGTATGTATGTATGTATGTATGTATGTATGTATGTATGTATGTATGTATGTATGTATGTATGCTACCTATTTAACTCCAGTTTCTAAACAGAATTCTTAACAGTAAGAAATACCTAACTTGAATATGAAATCAACTAGAAAATCTTAGGTTTAGTAAACAAATATAATTATTTCTACAGAGAGCAATGCATTTAAGTCGTGCATACAAATAATTTCTTTCCACTGTGTAAATGCACCATTCATTTTAATTTATGCATTAATTAATTAATTTATTTGTTTCCCTAAACAGAAGGCTGTGTCAGGCGTAGGGGGTGTGAGCCAAGTTCGAGTCCCTGTAACCAGGAGGGATAATGGGGCTCGCGTGACTTGTAGAGTAGCCAATCCAGCCCTGCCACGTCATACGCTTCAGGAACATATAATTATCAACGTTACTTGTGAGTTTTCTATATCATGCAGTGATTGCTAGTTTACTCCTACCTTAAGACCCTGGAACTCTCTTTCTCCTTCTGTCTTCCCTAATGCTTATGACCAATCTTATTTTAAAAAGGTGACTTGTCGTCGTCTCAGGGCCTAATTCTCCCATATTTCTAGGTAAGAATGTCTGAATATCCTGTTAGTATTTCCTTTTCTTATTGTTTATCATTCTTATATTTCGTGCTTTTCCTTAAGCTGCTACTTTTTTCTTCTCAATGTTCTATTGGTGCTGGAGCCCAATAACCGAATTGGGACTATTTATCGTCGCCGTTTTGGCGCCGACCTTTTGGTGTCACTCTTTTGACAATAAACTATTTTGGTGTTGCCCTTTTGACACTAAGCGCTCTAGGCTAGGTTAGGCTAAGGTTAATTAACCTCTTCTTATTTTGTAAAGGTGCCATTCACAGCGCCAAAAGAACCACGCCAAAATGGCGTCGCCAAAAAATACCCGACCCCGCCTCCTTGCCTCTCTTCTCACCATTGTATTCACATCTTTTGTTCCCAAAGTCATTTCCTTTATTAACTTCCTACTTTATTTCTTTTTCAGGCATCTCTATTCATCCTTCGACTCGTATTTTCACACACATTATTCTTTTTTCTTCTTTTTTTTTTTGTGCTTTTTTTTCTATTCTCATTTTGGCTTCAAGAATTGTATATAAAGATGAGAATTGGCTGAGTGCAATCTTCTCTCGCCTTCCTATTGTAATCTTTCATTCTGTCTGTGCAATTTTTCTCATCCACACCTTCCCACATGAAGCACCTCTCTCTCTCTCTCTCTCTCTCTCTCTCTCTCTCTCTCTCTCTCTCTCTCTCTCTCTCTCTCTCTCTCTCTCTCTCTCTCTCTCTCTCTCTCTCTCTCTCTATCTATCTATCTATCTATCTATCTATCTATCTATCTATCTATCTATCTGCCTCTCTTTCTTATTCTGTGTGCATGTGTGCTTCTGTGTCTAATACGACAGTGCTAGGTTCGGACTTTTTGCTCCATGTCTATCTATATGTATGTATGTATGTATGTATGCATGCATGTATGTATGTATGTATGTATGTATGTATGTATGTACCTATGTATGTATGCATCTATCTATCTATCTATCTAAGGCGAAAATTGTTGTCATTAAGCAGTGAAACATTTAAATGATCACTCTTGACTTTCGATATTTTCGTTTTTGATCGTGATGTCTCTCCTCCGACTTACATTCTGCTTTATACCTCGACCAACCATTCTCCGAGATTTCTTTCCTATTCTACATCTACTTTCATGTTCTCTCTTCATCATGTATCGGTTTCTTCTTTCAACTAAAATTTAAATGCTTAAACACATGCTATTTCAGTGTATCTTCCTTGGTAAAAAAAAAAAAAAAAAAAAAAAAAAAAATATATATATATATATATATATATATATATATATATATATATATATATATATATATATATATATGTATATATATATATATATATATATATATATATATATATATATATATATATATATATATATATATATTTATTTATATACATATATATATATATATATATATATATATATATATATATATATATATATATATATATATATATATATATATATATATATATATATATATATATATATATATATATATATATATATATATATATATATATATATATGTATATATATATATATATATATATATATATATATATATATATATATATATATATATATATATATATATATATATATATATATATATGTGTGTATATATATATATATATATATATATATATATATATATATATATATATATATATATATATATATATATATATATATATATATATATAATTTTTCACTGTTCTGCAAATTCTTCAACAATTCAATATTTTTTTTTTTTTAGAGATGTTTATATATGAGCGTAGAATTCCAGGCCATGTGTATTCATACTGAGTAGCACATGGCCTTGTGTATCATAATAAACCTCTTTTCCTTGCTTGAAAAGTATTATTTCGCAGCACTTGACTTGAGAAGGGTTCTTGGCCTGGCAGCGTTTCGTACCCATGTCCTCTCCATGTAATTGCTTTCGCAGCCAACTTATTGTCTTCTCTTTAACTTCTAATCTTCTCTTTCTCTTTCTCTCGTTCTCTTTTGCAGATTCTCCAGAAGTTGAATTACGCCTTGGAGCTGCTTTAAAGGGATCAATTGTTCAAGAGAATTCCAATCTCTATCTCACATGTCATGTCGATTCCAATCCTCCACCTCATACGCTCATTTTCATGCATCAGGTAAGTGCAGTGATAGTATTTGATATTTTTATTATTATTATTATTATTATTATTATTATTATTATTATTATTATTATTATTATTATTATTATTATTATTATTATTATTATTATTATTATTATTATTATTATTATTATCATGATTACTATTATTATTATTATTATTATTATTATTATTATTATTATTATTATTATTATTATTATTATTATTATTATTATTGTTATTATTATTATTATTATTATCATTATTATTATTATTATTATCATTATTATTATTATCATTATTATTATTATTATTATTATTATTATTATTATTATTATTATTATTATTATTATTGTTATTATTATTATTATTATTATTATTATTATTATTATTATTATTATGAGTAGTAGTAGCAGTAGTAGTAGTAGCAGTAGTAGCCTTACTAGTAGCAGTAACAGTAGAAGTAGTAGTAGTAGTTGTTATTGTTGTTGTTGCAAAAGTGCTACTGATATCACTTCTTACCTTTAAAAAAAAAGTTAAAAGGTCATGATACTGTTCCTATATTTTACATAGCAATGCAATTATTTATTGATCTGTAATTATTATAAATCATTTTAAAGTATACACTTTTTAAGCTGGAAAAAATGAAAATATTGAAGCATACAATCTTTGAATATGCTTTGAGTATACTTAGTATTCGAAACATGAATACCAATTGTTCCGGTTTTACGTCACGGACTCCATTTTCTACTAAGGGCTAGGACGGTTGCCTTCTTGCGAAGGACATGTTTTGGCATATGTAATCGTTACCCTGAGTGCATGCCCTTGCTAGCCTCAGACCGTGACGGGGCACGAACCCTCGACCTGACGCCTTAGAGCCGCGGACGCTACCGCTTGAGCCACGGTGATTATCGAAACATGAATACCAATGAAAAAAAAATGAAAGATACTACATGGTAGCATATTGAGTTTCATACCTTAATACCCAGTATCTTTTTTTTCAGGATTTTATTATTTATATTAAATAATATAGATACGATATTTTAAGAATCTGATGCATAGAGATAAGATTAAAAATTTTGAATCACATTTACCTATATATTTCATGAAGAAACTGTAATAGTCACAGTGGCTCAGGCGGTAGGTTCCGCGACTATGAGGTGTCAGGTCGAGGTTCGCGCCCCGTCACGGTCTGAGGTTAGCAAGGGCATGCACTCAGGGTAGCGATTACATCTGCCAAAACAAGTCCTTCGCATGAAGGCAACCGTCCTATCCCATGGCAGAAAAGGGAGTCCGTGACGTAAAACACGCTACTACTACTACTACTATTTCATGAAGAAACTGCAACATTTAAAACCCTGTAGGCCATTCTCTTCCTATAAATAACGGAATTATAAAGAATCAAAAGTAAGAACCTTCACATATGACAAGTCATTACACTCTCCATCTCTGTTTCTCTTTACTTTATGTATTCATCGTGTCCAGGCCCGATTAGGGCTGTTTTATTTTATTATATTTTTTGGCCCGTCCTGGTGTCACAATCATAAAAAAAAAACAACACACAAATTTATAATTATGTTCATTCTAAATGTTCTTTACTAATAAAGCGGTTTAATCACTATACATCTATCCTATGAATGTCCATTACTAATAAAGCGGTTTAATCTCTATCCATCTATCCTATGACGTTTAAAATATTCACACCTCTTCAATTAGTGAATAAAGGTAATTTATAATACTGTTCATTCTACATGTCCTTTACTAATAAAGCGATTTAATCACTATCCATCTATCCTATGAATGTCTTTACGAATAAAGCGATATAATCACTATCCATCTATCCTATGTCGTTTGAAATACTCATACTTTAATTATTGAACCCTCCTGTTCATTATTTCCAGGGAGAGAAAGTAGGGGACGACAAAACTGGTCGAGTTCTTGTCAACGGCAATAACCTCGTTATGAATAAAGTTCAGAGGAGTCAAGCAGGAGAATATTCTTGCTCCGCGACTAATTCTCAAGGAAGTGCAAAAAGTTCTTCTCTCAACGTCACTGTTCTGTGTATGTATTTTTGCCAATTTATTGCATTTAACTCATTTCTTCTCCAGAAACAGCATATTAACCCATTCCTTTACTTCCCAATTTATTGTAATTAGCTCATTTCTTCTCCAGAAACAACATGTAAATCCATAACCTTTAGTTCCGCTTCGCATCTTGAATCTCCTCCAGTTTTATTGGTCTGCATTCCTCTTCTTTCTATCTAGTTTAAGATATGAGAACTCTCGTTATATATTTCTATGTGATTTCATTTCCATTTTACATTTAGAGCTTCATGGCTTTAGATTCGAAATATTTCCATTCGGCTTTATGTATATACTCAGATCCGAGGGTATTTGTTCCCTCTGCATTGCACCAGTCGGCATGGGACTACCTGGCGCCACCGTTTTGGAACGGTCTTTTTGGCGCCGTGAATGGCGCCATTACTAAATAAATAATAGGTTGAAAAACAATAACATAACCTAACCCAGGCTAGATTTGGTTATGTTAGTGTTAATGAACATAATTTTTATTTAGTAAGGGTGCCATTCACGGCGCCAAGGAAGCCGCTCCAAAATGACGGTGCCAACAGCACCCGATCCGCACCAGGCTAGCAAATAACGAACATGTGCGGGACAAGTACTGTGCTTAAAAGGCTGTATAGCATTTGTGTTTATGATCTCAGTTAGTTTTGCCATCGACACTTTTATAATGGATATATATATATATATATATATATATATATATATATATATATATATATATATATATATATATATATATATATATATATATATATATCTATATCTATATATATATATATATATATATATATATATATATATATATATATATATATATATATATATATATATATATATATATATATGTATATATATATATCTGACATGTATGTACGTATGCGTGTCTGAACAAATAAAGGAAAATGTGCCTAAAATGTTGAAAGGGAAAGGATATAAATATTATTGAAAACAACAGAATGAATTCGTAAAAATATGGTTTAAATTTTTCCAGCATTATAAAGAGATCATCACCTAACCTTCATTATAGAATCATTAATCTTGACACTTTATAATTTATTTTCCATATATTCAAGATTATTTAACAGTGCAATACTCCTATGAGTTATAAAATCGAGTTTGTTTATATTTTTTTTCACAGATGCTCCTGTGTGTGATGTAGCCAAAGATGTTTGGGCAGAGCCAGGCAGTACGATTTCTAGTCACTGTAGTGTACAAGCTTCTCCTATCTCCCCATTATATTTTTCGTGGGTTTGGGTGACCAACTCCTACTCTAGAAGGGTGACCTCGTCTATGACCTCAGACGGGTTAACCTCCACTGTTAAATTCACTGTGCCTAAAGATAATATGACGGAAATTGGGTCGAATAATCAACTTGGAGTTCTTCAGTGCTGGGCCGAAAACACTGTGGGTCGACAAGAAGCACCTTGTCTGATCTCAGTCAGAAAGCCATGTGAGTATTCTGTAATTTGCCATGAATTCGTAGCCATTTTATGACAAAGCAAAAAGATTTATGTCATATAATTATAGAGAATACAAAAGTCTTTAAGCCAATGACATGCACCTTTGCCTAACAAAAATGCAAATTTTTCTGTTTCAAAGCGCCACCTGCGACCCCTATCAACTGTAGTCTCTCGGGGCATGGGAGAGAGGTCGTGACTGTTACATGCCAGCCGGGAAACCCTCCTACAATGCCTCAAACATATCGCCTTCAGATATACGAAAAACATACTAGAAAGCTTATTCGTAATGTCACTAATACGCGCCCAAGGTGAGTTCGAAAGGCATATCTCGTATACAGGTTACTTATATGCACGCACACACACACATGTATGTATATATATATATATATATATATATATATATATATATATATATATATATTATATATATATATATATATATATATATATATATATATATATACATATATATATATATATATATATATATATATATATATATATATATATATATATATATATATATATATATATATATATATATATATATATATAAAACTAAGCACACACTGTTAGCATGCAATACTAATTGGCAAAGAGGGCCCATCAGTGAAACAACACAGAAAATAACTGGACCCGAAATATAGCGTTATTTCCTATGTGTTGTTTCACTGATGGGTTTCCTTACTATCTAAAGTATGCAAAGCACCGGCAGTCAAATATCTTTTTTTTTTTGCGTAATTATCTCTTTGTTCTAACACTAAGTTAAATTTTCATCATATTCCATTACAATGTCATTGAGAATTTGAGTCTTGGGGTCTTCTCTCTTCCTTTTGAAATAAAAGTCAACTATTTTACTATTTTTAGTTAAGCTGGATACAGATTCCTTCTCCTTTCGCCAAAGATGATTTTCATTCTTTAAATATCCTGCAATGTCATTACATAATAGAGATAATATCATCCTTAATTTCATTGTGTAAAGTGATCCTTTGTTCCATTATCTAAGATGTTAACATATCTTGCAAGTTTAATTGAAATAAACTTAAGGTGCGTCCACGCCGGCAACATGCAGTCGGAAACAAGTTGTAAACATTAACCTAAATATCGCAGTCGACATCCACAGACACCTAAAGTACCAACATATCACTTACAGCGCCATACCACCATATCGAAACCATCGTATCAGTAACAACAAAAACATTGTTGCGTCCAATGTTGTCAATTTTGTTGTTGATATGATTTGTTGCCGGTGTGCAACATGCAGTCGGAAACAAGTTGTAAACATTGACCTAAACATCGCAGTCTACATCTACAGGCACCAATAGTACCAACATATCACTTACAGCGCCATACCAACATACTGACACCATCGTATCAGTAGCAAAAAAAACTTTGTTGCGCCCAATGTTGTCAATTTTGTTGTTGATATGTTTTGTTGCCGGTGTGGACGCACCTTTAGTCATAGAAAACGGAGTGTGTCATGAGTATAAAATACTTGTCCAGCTGCATGTTCCATTGGTAACAGGAGCTCAATATGCTGCATCACTTCATGGCAGTTAATTTGTTTCAATTCCTCTTGAAAGTACCTATAAACCTCTTCTGCAGTGTTTCATTCGTACGAAATGGATGCATTCACTCAAGATGCAGTTGAATATCTTCTTCGACACTGCAATTTTATTGCCTGATAAAATCCGACATGAGCTCTATCACAATATCCTTCAGTGAGATATCATTTCCATAAATTCTCTCTCTCTCTCTCTCTCTCTCTCTCTCTCTCTCTCTCTCTCTCTCTCTCTCTCTCTCTCTCTCTCTCTCTCTCTCTCTCTCTCTCTCGACTGATAAGTAGAGAAGTAAAGCATCAGTCAAGCTTTTGCTTAAAAGAAGTCAGGTTGTCTGTGGGTCTGACCCTAAATCTAATATCATTAATGGTAATATCTTGTGCCCCGTCTTCTAAAATTAAGCAATATTTCCCTATATATCATTTTTATCTTACAATATCCATTCATTTACACATTTTTCCACTTACCATACACAATAGTATTTTGATTACACGTATATATCATCTAGTATTCAAATCCTCATGTCTCGTAAGGTCACAATTATGTCTCAAAATGCCCTGTTTGATTGACAATAAAAAAAACTTTTAATATTGTAACATGTGTTTTATTCTTCTTCCAGATTTATTGTTAGAGGCTTGACCTCAGGTCAAGACTATGAAGTGTATGTTTCGGCCCACACATCTTTCGGCAGCAGTCCATCTTTCCTCGTAGAAGCCTTCACTTTCAAAGCTGCTGAAAACCGTATGCGTAAGTCGCTATGTTGAGCGAAAATGAAAATGAAAGAGAGCGAAGAAATAGCTGTTCGTGTGAATGAGTGAGTGAATGATAGAAAGACGTAAGTTATATAGCGAAAATGAGAATGAAAGAGAGGGCGAATGAGTGAGTGACTGATAGAGAGAAAGAAGTGATTTCCTATGTTGAGCGAACATGAGAATGAAAGAGAGACCGAAGAAATAGCTGTTCGTGTGAATGAGTAAGTGAATGATAGAGAGAAAGAAGTAAGTTATGTAGCGAAAATGAGAATGAAAGAGAGGGTGAATGAGTGAGTGACTGATAGAGAGAAAGAAGTGATTTCCTATGTTGAGCGAACATGAGAATGAAAGAGAGAGCGAAGAAATAGCTGTTCGTGTGATAGAGTGAGTGAATGATAGAGAGAGAGAAGTAAGTTATGTAGCGAAAATGAGAATGAAAGAGAGGGTGAATGAGTGAGTGACTGATAGAGAGAAAGCAGTATCTATGTTGAGTGGGTGACTGATAGAGAGAAAGAAGTAAGTTCCTATGTTGAACGAAAATGAATGTGAAAGCAAGGGCAAAAATGACTGCTCATTCGAATAAGTGAGTGAATGATAGAGAAAAACAAATAAGTACCTATGTTGAGCGAAAATGAGAATGAAAGAGAGGGTGAATGAGTGAGTGAATGATAGAGAGAACGAAGTAAGTTCCAATGTTGAGCGAAAATGAGAATGACAGAGAGGGGGAAGAAATAGCTGTTCGTGTGAATGAGTGAGTGAATGATAGAGAGAAAGAAGTAAGTTATTATGTTGAACGAAAATGAGAATGGAACAGAAGGTGAAGAAATGACTTCGTGTAAATGAGAATGAAAGAGAGGACAAAGGAACAACTGTTCGTGTGAATGAGTGACTGAATGATCGTGTGAATGAGTGAGTGAATGATAGAGAGAATGAGGTAAGTTCCTATGTTGAGCGAAAATGAGAATGAATGAGAGGGCGAAGGCATAACTGTTCGTGTGAATGAGTGAGTGAATGAATGAGTGAATGAGTGAGTGAATGATAGAGAGAAGTATGTTCCTATACTGAGCGAAAATGAGAATGAATGAGAGGGCGAAGGCATAACTGTTCGTGTGAATGAGTGAGTGAATGATAGAGAGAAAGAGGTAAGTTCCTATGTTGAGCGAAAATGAGAACGAATGAGAGCGCGAAGGCATAACTGTTCGTGTGAATGAGTGAGTGAATGATCGTGTGAATGAGTGAGTGAATGATAGAAAGGAAGAAGTAGGTTCCTATGACGAGTGAAAATGAGAATGAATGAGAGGGCGAAGGCATAACTGTTCGTGTGAATGAGTGAGTGAATGATTGAGTGAATGATAGAGAGAAGTAAGTTCCTATATTGAGCGAAAATGAGAATGAATGAGAGGGCGAAGACATAACTGTTCGAGTGCTTGAGTGAGTGGATGATCG
>JAXCGZ010001039.1:25000-29652 GCA_037179515.1 Halocaridina rubra
GGCCAAAGAATCAATTCCTTTACAGCCAATTATTCGACAGCCTTCTAAATCTTTGCAGCCCATCATTAAGGACAACGGACGGTCAGAGAAAAGTTCTCAGGGGCGGACTGTCCTTTTTGTGGAGCCCCCCAAAGCTCAAAGCGGCATCTTGGTCAATAAGAACGAGATGCCAAGGAGTGCCTATGATGTTTATCCAACGAGAAGGAGACCCAGGGAGCACGAGGGGGACACGAAGTATGAGCCTTACGTCCACAGGGGATCCTATTCTGAAGTGCGTTCTTCCTACTGGGCAGACAACGGACTGGGTGGTTATTATGAAATGGAGTTACCTCCAAGGAGGTACAGGTCCTTGGATGATGGAGAGGATTGTGGAGGCATTATGAGGGGACAGTATTCGCCAGATACTTCCATGGCGAGAGATATTGATTATTATCAACCTTATACTAGCAGTTTCATCACTAATCCACCTTACTCTGCCAGGGAACTTCCTAGTAGAGAGTTACCGAGGGAATATGTCAGAGATCCGAGAAGAGACATCAGTCGAGATGCAAGAGGTATTACCAGAGAACTAAGCAGGGAGCATACTAGAGATTCTCTCAGAGAGAGAGATAGAGACAGAGACAGAGACCGGGACATAGATCAAGGACACATATTTGCCTTCCCTTCTCGGTCGTTAAGTAGTGAGTACGACCATCCGCAACCTACCTCTATCATGAAAAGGTCGCCAAGTATGAGTGCCTCAGTAGGTCGTCCTTACGAAAAAGGGATGCGACGGAGTGAGTGGGATCGAGGAGGGACCTACCGATCTCTGCCCCGTCCAGGCAAAACGCGGGACGAAGCGGAAGAGGATGTTTTAAGAAAATACCGATCTTTAGACCGTCGTTTCGACTTGCCTTTTAGCGGCTCTCTCCTACGACCGGAACCGGAGTGTGAGCCATGCGACGACCACCATCAACAGCAATCACAGCGTAGGTACAGTGGCTCGCCACGGCTCCGTTTTGCCGACGAAAAACATTTTCACCTGTATCACGACAAGGAGAAAAAACAGAGCGGCGTGAATGATAGAGATGAGAGTTTTATATAAAAAATGAGTCGTTTTATGAAATAAATGTTTTTATTGGTGTATCTTGTGTTTCTTCTTCCACGTGTTAGTGAGATCTGTTGAACAACTAATTGTACTGCAAGAGCAAAAGGAGATAGGTAAGGTTAAATGTGTTAATGCTATAGCTGTTATTTCAATGATGTTAACAACAGGTTATTCTTCTCATATATATATATATATATATATATATATATATATATATATATATATATATATATATATATATATATATATATATATATATATACATGTAGGTATGCATGCATATATATATATATAATATATATATATATATATATATATATATATATATATATATATATATATATATATATATATATATATATATATATATATATATATATATATATATATATATACACACATGTATGTATGCATGCATATATATATATATATATATATATATATATATATATATATATACTATATATATATATATATATATATATATATATATATATATATATATATATATATATATATATATATATATATATATATTATATATATATGAATAGTAATGGCTACGTAAGAAAATTGAAAAACAAAATTGAGATCCTAAGTACTTAGCACATACAAGTGTATTACTTATCTTCAGAGGTATTTCCTCTGAAAATAAATAATACCCTTGAAAGTACTAAGTACTAATGATTTAAAAAAAATGATCAATTTCCTTACGTAGTCATAACTATTAACATTTACAAAATGCAGGTGTGTTTCGTGAAAGAGCATCATATATATATATATATATATATATATATATATATATATATATATATATATATATATATATATATATATATATATATATATATATATATATGTGGTGTGTGTGTGTGTGTGTGTGTGTGTGTGTGTGTGTGTGTGTGTGTGTGTGTGTGTGTGTGTGTGTGTGTGTGTGTGTGTGTGTGTGTGTGTGTGTGTGTGTGTGTGTGTGTGTGTGTGTGTGGTGTGTGTGTGTGTGTGTGTGTGCGTGGTGTGTGTGGTGGTGGTGTGTGGGAGAGAGAGAGAGAGAGAGAGAGAGAGAGAGAGAGAGAGAGAGAGAGAGAGAGAGAGAGAGAGAGAGAGAGAGAGAGTAATTACCTAATTATGCTTACAGGAAAGAGGCCCAGGCTCGTAACTTCCCGTCTCCTGATCGGTTCCATATTGTACTTAATGATACTTATCATATTTGTCCTTAAATCCTTAAAACTATGGACTGAGCTAGCATTAACTACCTCCTCTCTTAACGAATTCCAATTATCAACTACTCTTACACTAAAAAAGTACTTCCTTACATCCTGCAAAGAAGTTTCTCAAGAAGCTTCAAACTATGACCTCTAGTTCTAGTGCCAGCCATATCAAAATATCGATCCCTATCCACTCTATTATAACCATGAAGGAATTCAAAGACTGTCACCATATCCCCCCTCAACCTTCTAGCTTCGAGTGATGGTAAGTCTAATTCCCCCAGCCTTTCATCATAACTGAGAATGCGTATATCTGGCACCAGTTTCAAGGCATGTCTTGAAACTTTTTCCAACTTAACTACGTGTTTTTTTCAAGAGCGGATTCCAAAAGGGGACTGCATAATCAATTTTTGGCCTCACATAGGTTACATAAATATTTCTGAATATTTCCTTGTCCATGTGCCTGTGTGTATGTATGTATGTATATGTATGTGGATATCATATCTCTCTAATTAAAATATGAGAGAATAGATACATATTCCTAAAAAAAAAAGTGAAAATGTATTTAAAGAATTGATTTGTGATATAGTTGTTTGACAATATTTATAATACTGAAATAAAACCAAAGAGAGAAAAACGAATATTTAGCAAAATCAGAAAAATAATTCAACGTTTAATTGAACAAGTATTAGATAGCGTCAAGAGTGGTACTGCAAGACGGTGTGTGCATGTGAGTGTGTGTGTGTGTGTGTGTGTGTGTGTGTGTGTGTGTGTGTGTGTGTGTGTGTGTGTGTGTGTGTGTGTGTGTGTGTGTGTGTGTGTGTGTGTGTGTGTGTGTGTGTGTAAACCAAATATTGAAAGAAATACTAGTTTCATGCTTTGGTGATGCAAAATAATTGATACGTAATAGAGAGAGAGAGAGAGAGAGAGAGAGAGAGAGAGAGAGAGAGAGAGAGGAGAGAGAGAGAGAGAGAGAGAGAGAATCGCTTGAATGCCCTCGCTACAACACTGTGTTACTTGAAACTTTATATTATAATTGCAAATGCATAGTGAAGTATATATTGATACGTAATTGAGAGAGAGAGAGAGAGAGAGAGAGAGAGAGAGAGAGAGAGAGAGAGAGAGAGAGAGAGAGAGAGAGAGAGAGAGAGAGAGAGAGAGAGAGAGAAATCAGATTATTACTTATCATAAATGCAAGTTATCAACGTTTCAGTGAACTGAAATTAAACCTCTAGACTGGAATGCAGCTGTTGATATCAATATGCATGATTATTCATTTTGCATCCAATAAAAATTATGTAGTCACCGTGGCTCAAGCGGTAGCGTCCGCGACTCTGAGGCGTCAGGTTGAGGGTTGGCGCCCCTTCACGGTCTGAGGTTAGCAAAGGCATGCACTCAGGGTAAATATTACACCTGTAAAAAAAATCCTTCGCAAGAAGGCAACCGTCCTGACCCTTTGTAGAAAAGGGAGTCCATCACGTAAAACCGGAACATCCAATGAAAATTATAAAAGATATAAAGTTTTTAAAACTGCTGAAAAGAAGAGTAAGCAAGATAAACAAGGTCTAATTTTGAAAGTTAAGAAACTCATTCTAATATTTACTGTCTGTGTCTAGAAAAAAATAAAAAAAATATGAATAATCAAAGTTTCAGCAGACTTTGATAATATTAAGAAGGAGAAGTAGCAGCTTAAGGGCAAGGCAGATATAAGAGCATGTTAAACGATAAATAAGAATAAGTAGAAAGCAGAGTAAACCATCCTTAGGGGTAGAAAATAGTTAGAAAAGACAGAAGCAAGAAGAAATTTCCAGAGTTTATAAGTGAAAAGAAAGAAAGAGTCACTCCACTGTGCGACGAGGTTGTTTATCATGTGTTAAGCGACCACGCCAGCGGGGTAGGGATGCATATCGCTATCTCGTCAGAACACTGATGGAAGTAATACCGATAAAGTGGAAAAAATTATACCTTTAACTGAAGAGAAATATTATAATGATAACGATATAATAATAATAATAATAATAATAATAATAATAATAATAATAATAATAATAATAATAATAATAATAATAATAATAATAATAATAATAATAATAACAATAATAATGATAATAATAATAATAATAATAATATAATAATAATAATAATAATAATAATAATAATAATAATAATAATAATAATAATGATAAATAATAATAATAATAATAATAATAATAATAATAATAATAATATAATAATAATAATAATAATAATAATAATAATAATAATAATAATAATAATAATAATAATAACAATAATAATAATAATAATAATAATAATAATAATAATAACAATAACAATTGTAGTAACAATAACTTCTCGCT
>JAXCGZ010001040.1:7500-12500 GCA_037179515.1 Halocaridina rubra
GAGGTTGGGGAATCTGTAAAATGAACATAGTAGCATTCAGATAGAATGCGTTCATTCCTAAGTATAGCAGATATAAGCTATAAGGTTGGATTCTTTTTAGCCTTCTGTGGTGTGTAGTTGGTAGCGCCTTGACTTAGTAATTATAAGTCCTAGGTTCGAGTCCCGGTCGGTGTAAAAAAATTATTCATGTTTTCACATATATAATGTGCTTATTTGGTTATTGTATGACCCGAATGAGATTGGGGATTGATTTAAATGCGAAAATGAAACCACGAGTGAGGATGGGGAATCTGTAATATGAACATAGTGGCATTCAGATAGAATGCGTTCATTCCTAAGTATAGCAGATATAAGCTATAAGGTTGGATTCCTTTTAACTTTCTGTGGTGTGTAGTTGGTAGCACATTGAGTTAGTAATTATAAGTCATAGGTTCGAGTCCTGGTCGAGATAAAAAAATGATTCATGTTTTTACATATGTAATGTGCTTATTTGGTTATTGTATGACCCGACTGAGATTGGGGATTGAATTAAATGCGAAAATAAAGCCACGAGTAAGGTTGGGGAATCTGTAATATGAACATAGTGGCATTCAGATAGAATGCGTTCATTCCTAAGTATAGCAGATATAAACTCTAATGTTGAATTCCTTTTAACTTTCTGTGGTGTGTAGTTGGTAGCGCCTTGACTTAGTAATTATAAGTCTTAGGTTCGAGTCCCGGTCGGGTTGAAAAAAATGATTTATTTTTTCACATATGTAATGTGCTTATTTGGTTATTGTATGACCCGAATGAGATTGGGAATTTAATTAAATGCGAAAATGAAGCCACGAGTGAGGTTAGGGAATCTGTAATATGAACATAGTGGTATTCAGATAGAATGTGTTCATTCTTAAGTATAGCAGATATAAACTATTAGTTTGAATTCCTTTTAAGACTCTGTGGTGTGTAGTTGGTAGCGCCTTGACTTAGTAATTATAAGTCCTAGGTTCGAGTCCTGGTCGGGGTAAAAAAATGATTCATGTTTTCACATATGTAATGAGCTTATATATATATATATATATATATATATATATATATATATATATATATATATATATATATATATATATATATATATATATATATATATATATATATATATATATATATATATATATATATATATATATATATATATATATATATATATACATATATATATATATATATATATATATATATATATATATATATATATATATATATATATATATATATATATATATATATATATATATATATATATATATATGCGTGTGTGTGTGTGTGTGTGTGTGTATGTTTTTTTATTTATTTTTTTATTGTTTTTGAGGACGGTATCGGGACGGACAAAGAAAAGTCCCCTTATCAGTCCTGGACACCAAAATAAGCAGAATTGGGAAGTATTGCCATTTGTCATATGTTAGAGGGTAGGGAGAGATGTGCAATAAATATGCCAGAATATTCGGTATTGATACAACCTTAGGCGAAGAACTGTAACTAAAGGGTACTTTTTGCCCTAACCACCAATATTTTAAACCAGAAATCAGTTTTTTATGTTTGTACTTGGTATTTCGTGAAAGTTTATGCTTCTATAGAACACTTTTTTTAATCTAAATAATATATATTGTGTTATATATGTACATATTTATATAATTACAATGTATTTTTATATTCCTATTGTATGAGTCCCTAGAAAGAATATCTACATTTGCATAGGTAAGATATTTTTCATTGTATTAAGACTTTATAGATATTCCTTAACGTTACTACGTCACTAAACACCACCTCTTCAGAAACCTGCCAATGAACAAGGTAGAAGTTCTTTCTTCGTCTCATTTATATCCCATAGAAATAGGATAATAGTTCATCGCCGACGAGAATGGATTACCATATACTTATATAGGAAGAAGGGAATAATCAGAGACAGTACTAATGTATTTAATCACTCTACCCACAGGTAGGAACAAGTATATATATATATATATATATATATATATATATATATATATATATATATATATATATATATATATATATATATATATATATATATATATATATATATATATTCGGCCACATTGAAACAACAAAGTGGAGACGAGAGATGACTACGTAAGAACTCAGTAGATAGCAAAATTGGCCTTTGAAGCATTGCCAGAAAGTGCTATATAGCCGCTGTTTTCGCTATCGCCAACGTAGAACCAGTTGATAGGTGACGACTCCAATACCAGATGCCGCTAGTTATTCCACCATCCGCATCATTCACGGTAAATACCGATTCCACAAACCTCGGACCATGATGGAAGAAGTGGAAAATGAGCTTTCATTACTACCTCGACGCCACAGCCGTTACCAAGGCCAAGCAAAAATGTGCATTGTACCTACATATAGCAGGTACTGAAGTTAAAGTAATTCTTGAGACCTTACCTGGTCCCAATGGTACTCTGGAGGAGAGTTTATCCGCATTTGATTCTTATTGCACTCCACAAGTTAATGTCAGGTATGAATGGTGTCGCTTTTGACAGTTAAGGCAAGAAGATAAGAAGAGCACAGATGCTTATGTTGCTAGGTTGAAAAAACTAGCCAATACTTGTGACTATGACAATTATTGTGCAAATGGCGCTAGTGTTGATCAGGTAATTGAAAAGTCCCCATCTCCAATACTTAGGAGGGAACTCTTTGAGGGTGAGGATCTCACTCTAAATAGTCTCATAAAAATAGCCAGATCAATGGAAGCAGCTGATAGTCAGTCTAGTACTATCGAAAATAAGACTAATGCCAAAAATGAGTTTGCTATCAAAGAAATAGGTGCTGTTAGTATAAATAATAAGAATTAGTTTAAGTCCAAGTGAATTATGAACAAGGTGAGAATAATTTTAGACCGAAAGCTAACATAGGTAGGTCTGATACTAGACAGAGACAGCAGTTACAGAACACTCAGTACAAAAGGCAGAGTAAGCCTAATGGTAATAAAAGAGTACAGAATTCTGCTGATGATTGTACCAGATGTGGTAGTAAAGGACAGATATTTTGAGCTGAAGAAATGTCAAGTCAAAGACAAAGAGTGTAGTAAATGTAAGAAATTAGGTCATTTTACTAAAATGTGTTTTTCAAGAAGTCAAGCATCAATTCGAAAAATAATACAAGGAAGCGAAAATGATAGTGAAGAATATGTGTTCAGGGTTTAAAGCCATAGGCAAAGTGATGACCATATGTTTGTAGATGTGATATTAAATGGTCAAGTCGTACCTAGGTCACTGGATACAGGTGCTCAGGTATCAGTCATTTCTGAAAACATTGCTGCTAAAATTCCAGGTTTAACTATAAAACCTAGCACCAATATTTTAGAGAACTGCAATAAGCAGAATATAGTTAGAAAAGGATGTGCCACCGTAAAGGTAGAGTATAAGAATAAAGTGTATGAATATCTATCTTTTGTCGTAGCAACAGGTAAGAGACCAGCTCTAATAGGTCTATCTTGGATGAAAATAATACCAGTGGATTTGCCAGGACTACTAAAGTAAATGAGATATCACAGAAATAATGCACAATGGTAGTTATTTACTAAATATGGTGGTATATTTTAGTCAACTATACAACCAAATACATTCCCTTTTCCTCTACAACTTTTCCTTTGTAGATTGAATCTACATTTGATACTTCACTTTGAAAACAAAAAGAAATACTTAACCAGCGGTCACATATACTAGCAGGTACATTCATTCCATTTTCCTTCATATCTCCTCTTCTGTACCAAGTCTTTACTCTTTTCAGGCAGAGGGATTTCCTTTTTTTTATGACTGTGACATCAGGAAAGGTAAAAGATAAATAAAAAAGACTGCCCTCATTGGGCATTGGCTCGAAGAAAACAAAAAGTAAAGAGAAAAAGAGATGGAAAGTGTTGCGACTTGTCAGAAGTAAAGAGATAATAAGAGATGTGTAATGAATATCTAGGTTTATATATATATATATATATATATATATATATATATATATATATATATATATATATATATATATATATATATATATATATATATATATATATATATATATATATATATATATATATATATATATATATATATATATATATATATATATATATATATATATATCTATATATATATATATATATATATATATATATATATATATATATATATATATATATATATATATATATATATATATATATATATATATATATATATATATATATATATATATATATATATATATATATATATATACATATACATATACATATACATATACATATACATATATATATATATATATATATATATATATATATATATATATATATATATATATATATATATATATATATATATATATATATATATATATATATATATATATATATATATATATATATATATATATATATATATATATATATATATATATATATATATATATATATATATATATATATATATATATATATGTATTTATGTATATATCTGTGTGTGTGTGTGTGTGTGTTAAATTATTAGAGTTTTCAGCCTGCAATAGAAGACTTAGTTCAGTCTTCTCCACAGCAAAAAAAAAAAAAAAATCCTCATATGTGATTCCTTTTTGACAGTATATTATACAACAACTGTTACAAATAACGATAAATTTACTTTATGCTGGAACATTATATTTGTTCTGTAATTCAAATTCTATTCATAAGGAATTTTTTCCATGAAAAACATTGTCCTATCAAAAAGAAAGCAAGGTACAAAATTGTGAAATAAAACTAACGCTTTATTATTATAGAGCAAGACAATTTCCAGAAGTGCTGAAAAAGATGAAAACAGAAATCCCTACGAAAAATTTCATCGTAAACTCCAGTTTCTTATTACCAACTTCCAACTCTGAGTTTTTACGACAATTTGTTTCCTACAGTTTGCACCGTTGGTTACTTTTCATGAATCCACACACACACACACACACACACACACACACAC
>JAXCGZ010001040.1:17500-20000 GCA_037179515.1 Halocaridina rubra
AGAGAAGATATGACAAACTATCGTCCCATTTCCCTGCTACCCATTTTCTCTAAAATAATAGCAAAAAGTGTTGCATGCCAACTTATGTCATATTTAGAGTCAAACAGACTATTAGCTATTAGCCAACATGGTTTCAGACCGAAACTCTCAACAGAAACTGCACTGCTCAAAGTTACGAATAGTGTCTGTAATAATATAGATATAAAAAAAATCTCTCCGCTTGTTTTATTATACTTAACAAAAGCCTTCGACAGAGTAAACCATGAAACTCAAATAAGTAAATGTTCTAACCTAAATATTGATCCGAGTTGGTATAGAGAGTATGTGTCTAATCGCAAAAAGTCTATACGTCTTAAGAACATTATCTCTATGTCAAAAAAAGTATCATTTGCTGTTCCACAGGGATCAGTACTTGGTCCTATCTTCTTCTCCATTTACGAAAATGATCTATCTTCTTTCATTTCTGCCTGTCTAGTCGTACAATATGCAGATGACACTCAACTACTCCTAATTGGTGATATTAATAATCTCCCAGAGATAACCTTGAGAGCAGAAAACGCTCTGTTAAAAATTAAAACTTATTTTCAAGAAATTAGGCTGTTAATTAATGGAAGTAAAACACAATACACATTCATTGGCTCAAGGTTCCATATAGCACAAATTCCAGAAAACACAACAATTAGTTTTTGTGGCAATATCATTACACCTAGCAAAACATTCAAAAACCTAGGAATTTACTTTGATAACTGCATGTTGTTTGATTCCCATATATATAAAGTATGCAAAATAGGTAACAGGATCATTAATGTACTTATCACGTATAAAACACAATTTTGAGACTACCACTCGAATAACTGTTGCTGAATCTCTAGCCCTAGGTCACATTAATTACTGCACAACTGTTTGGGGAGCGACCACAAAGACTCAGATAAACAGAATGCAGAAGCTTATTACTTTTGCACCTCGAGTTGGCGTGGGAGGAATAAGAAAATATGACCACATCACACCAGCTCTCAAAAAACTTGGGTGGCTGCAGGCAGATAACAAGGTCGCTTATGCTATTTATGTTTTTGTATACAAAATTTTGAACCATCATTATCCTAGCTGGCTATTTGATATAAAAACAGTCAGGGATATAAGGGGACAACACTAGACAGAGTATTGAGCTCTTTATTCAGAGAACAAACACAGAAGCAGGTTCAAAGATGATCACTATTAAAGGGCCAACACTCGGGAACAATATTCCAGAGCATCCTCCTTTGTAGCTTTCAAAGACAAACTATATAGTTTTCTTTTGAACAAATAGTTGCTGCTCACACACACACACACACACACACACACATATATATATATATATATATATATATATATATATATATATATATATATATATATATATATATATATATATATATACCTTATCAATGATAGTGAGTAAAATATAATATTTTTTTAAACTTGTATCTTACTTAGAAGATCTTTATAAACACCCAATAAAGCACAAAAAAAAAACGAAAATACCTATGAACTTTATGGAAAGTTGGCCTACCTTTATGCAGAGTACATGTAAGAGACACTGTGCATTCAAGCTGTGGGGTAGATCCTATGTCAATCCACAGCTAATGGCTTAAAGGCTAATGGCAAATATGACTAGCAATCGTCATAATCCAGACATACTGTGCTCCTGTAAAATATGTGTTTGCTCACATTCATCATCTGTTAATGTTACCTGAGACTGGGTGAGCAGAGAGGAATAAGAGGCTTTTAATGTGAGCATTGGCCCTATTTTGAGACACTCTTTAGACAGAGTTAAGTAACCTAAATTGAGTTAGGTGGAAAGAAAAGCTTGAGGTGGGTCAAGTGCTTTATTAGATATCACAAAATACAGAGAGAAACGAATGTTTAAAAGCTGTTTTCAGCATCATCTGTCCCGAACAGTTCGAACTAAAAGCTGCAAGACTTGATTGTTTTTCCTTCTAAACAAACGTATAATCAAAACCACTGGTTAGGGCTACTAGCCTAGCTATTGGACTTAAAGAACACTGTTCAGGACAGTTCGATGTTAAGTCTTTTTTCAGTTACGGTTCTCTTTCTATGCCTACATCAACACCGAATATTCTTGGATATTCATTGCACATGTCTTATTATCCTTTCACATCTGACAAGTCACAATGCACTCCCGATCCCTGGTTCTCTCTATGTTTTCCTCGTACCCATCCCTGATGAGGGTAGATTTATTTATTTACTTTTTTGCCCGTCCTGGTGTCACAATCATAAACAAACAAAAAAAAATCTCTCCATATATTCGTACTTATGCACTCAAGTAAAGTTAATTTGCTTGTTCGCTCGTTGGTGACCCTCCCCCAAGTTGTCAAGTTTAGCGGATAATATCTAACTTTAATGCTGTTAAATCTTATTTTGGAAAGCTTAAAAACAATAATGCTGCAAAACAAGGTACAGATTTGAGCAGTAAAGTAAAATATCTCAACATTGCGTCTTT